>VZRV01005920.1:521600-575664 GCA_013398115.1 Falcunculus frontatus | reverse complement strand
GGGGGGGGGGGGGGGGACCACCTTGAATTAATCATCTAAAACATTTGAAAAATAAAGTTTGCCATCAATGATTCCAGTGAATTTTGACCTCTCGTGAAGTTTTAGCATTCCTGAAACTTTACAGGAAGAACAGTAAGGCCACCTTGAGGTGTTGCAAAAAGAACTACCTCCTTTTAGTTGCTTTCAACTCAATAGTTCAAAATTTTGTTTGATGCACCCCATTTATTCATTTTTCCACATGCCACCAAAGATTGTACAGATCTCTAGCATTCCTTCCACAGCAGTTTACTTTTCGGGAAGGAAAGTAATCTACCTTCTCATTTCTCATATAGATGCTGTTCCTTATCTTTTACTTTTGACTCTCTTAGTAGCTCTTCCAACTCTATCCTTTTGGAATATGAGGAATATCACACAGTACACATGACTTATGTGTTGGACCAATGAATAGGAAGTTGATGCCTACGAATTTGTTCAAGTCCTCCTAAATAGTTATTAAAATATTATTTACTTTGCTGGTGGTTACTAAGCACCAAGGCAGCATTTTGGCAAGTTATCTATCAGAGCTCCTAGATCTCATTTCTATATATAATAGCTATCTCAAAATCCATCACATATACGTAAAATTCGGAGGGTTTTTTTTCCCAGCTCACATCATTTAATTGTGACATACATTGAATTTCATCTGCCCTTTCAACAGCAGGTGAAATCTGCTTTGTAAGGTCCACAGAGAAGCTTCTAGTAGATACTTTCTAGGTTCTTCCCCTAGTGAACCCATCTCTTCGTTTCCAAGGATGAACGAGCTATATACCTCCCTTGCCAAGCATTTCTTTTCTATGGCAATCACCTAATGGACCTGTACCCTTTCTGCTCCTGTTGCAGTTTAAATGGACTCAGCAATAGTTTTTTCTGCTGCTTGCAGGCTAGAAACTTTAGAGCTTTTGCTTGCCTAATTGCATTTTTATATTTAAGGTGCTGGAATTACGGGGTTTTTTTGCCTTTAAAGTAGTTTACAGTTATCACTGTTAAAGACTGGGTCTGCATTACTAACATGAGAAACCAGATCCTCCTAAGGTCCTTCTTCTCTTGGAGGTTCTTTGATCACCTTTTCCATAACATAACCTGATGGCATCCAGAAGTTTACACTTGGGGTCATGATTTGACATACTTACATCATTTACATGAAAGCAGTTTAAAGATCCCGTTATGATATTTTTTCCTACACTTCCAAGGTTTTGCTTTTTCCCAGCATGTTAGGCTTGTTATCAGTATCTGGTCACACAGCAAAGGGAGTCCTATTTTTTCCCTTTTGATGGCTGGAATTTCAATCCATAAGGATAACATCTAACTCACTGACTTGTTTAATACAACCAAGACTAACAAGTTAATGTTTGCTTAACATCAATCCCTCTTCCTTCAGACTCATATTTATTAACATACATTTCTTAAAATATTTCTTTTCTCAAATTAGAGGAATTCAATAGGATTTCTTTAGCTTTGGATAATCCTTACATGATTTCCATTTGGGAAGAGGATACTAGAAAAAAAAGTATGAGAAATAAGAAAGCAAGTGTGCTTTATAAAACTTGGGATCTAAGAAGGGATGGGGATAGGGGAGAACACTCATTTGATTAAAAAAACCCAGAAACATATTTACTCAAACCCCAAGCGAAGCCAATTTTTTTTCTCTGGTAACGTGGGACAGTGATTTTTTCTGTTACTTCATCCTTGTGTGATTAATAGGAGACTCTCAAAGTTAATGAGGCTACACCAGCATATACACAAAAAATAGTCACACCAAGATACACACCAAGATAATTTAAAAAAAGTCTTGTAGAAGCAGTTCCACAGGTATGTTATCAACTCCGGTACTAATTATCTTGATTTTATAAGAAGAAAATATTTCACACTAAACTCCTTAGAGGAATTAATATCTTACTTCACTGAAGTTATTTCAGGTGAAAACTTCCCAAGTATTCATTAGTTTGCAGGTCCAGGTACGTAATCACAAAAATGTAAGAAGGCATAATAATTCTCAGGCTAGGAAGAAACCCCAAAATCTCCATAGGATCATTTATAAGGTTGAGATTATAGAAAAATGCATTTTTAAAATAAAGCAAAATAGGGATGAATTGATGCAATGTTGACTACCATTAGAACTTAACCACTACAACTAGCACTATATCAGCACTATATCAGGTCCTTAGTAGGAGAATATATTTTATTTATTACAGTAAAAACAATAGGAATTTTGCAGTCACTTTTACATTCTTATCTCCAAGGGAAAGCTAGTGTGCTACATGGCATGGTATGAACTTACACTGCTCTCCCTCTCTGCAATAATTTCCTCATGACATTTCTCATGCACACAAGAGTACTTTGCACGCAAAGCAGATCACTATTTGAAATAAAAATATCATCTTCCACTAAAGGCATGTTACAAGCATATACACAGGGAACTAGGAGCACAGTCCTCCACTATCAGCAGCTATCAACTGTTCACTCAAACTGTAGCTAACAGCTTCCTATTTTTTTCCTTCACAAAAACCCCGACCATATTCGTCAGTTCTTTACTGTAACTCTTATGATGGGCATAAAACCCAGTAAGAAACTCAGATGCATTTAACTCTTTTGGTAACACTAACCAGATCCAGCTTTAAGTCAACAGTTGTTTCTTTTTTTCTATTCTAGCAAAAGTTAGATCAAGTTCTTAAGGCACAAGAAGGCATTAATCCAGCACTAAATGGGTTTCAGCCTGTTTGGCATTGATGAGTGGAGAGGAAAAAAAAATAATAAAACAATAAACCCCAATCAACCAGAGAGCCCCTATTCTACACCTCATTTGCCAAATTACTAAGAGGAAAAATATCTTTTTCCACATCTGTTCTTGGCATTCTTGTGGGCCATATTTTATTAATAATGCTAACCTGACACACTTTCAAAAGATTCAGTGTGCTTGAAAATTTTAGTTTTCCACCTTCAAAACAAAAATAGAAGAAAAGACATTTGTCCTTGAAAAACACTGCATTCAAAATGTTAATGTTTCTGTAGTGACAGTACTACTAAATGTCACTGCTATAATTGCGTCAAAATACAATTAGGAATTCTGGCAAGATAAACACTTTGAAATGCAATTTTTGTATCGTTCTTTCTTGAGTCTAAGAAAAGCCTGTCAACCTGCAGGCCAGCCAATCACTTGTGGTATTATAACGCTGCAGGCTGTAGTGTTTACAATTATTAGTTCGCATTAATCAAGAACATACTGTGAGAGGAACAAAGCCTTCTGATTGCGAGATTAAAGCGACTGCCCCTCTTGTACCCAGCCAAATGGCTCACAGAGAAAGCTGTGCATTAAAATAAACACATCAGAGAAGACTTTTCCGGTGTATAAATGGGAAAATGACAGAATAAAGAAAGAAATAGAACACCACTAAATAGAAAAAGTCATATCAAATGTACATGAGTATTTCTCAAATAACTAGGTATGGAAATTTCTGTGCTTTGGGCATATGGCAGTTGTTCCTTCCGTTTTTGAGGGGGAAGACAGGAAAAATGCTGGTGAATGGTACATAAAGCTTGACGTGAGACACCTTCACATGCAGCATATGAAGAACAGGGAGGACTGAGGTGTTTTTTTCTCAGTGTATGAGGGAAGTACTGGAGGTCTGCGTACATTCCACCAGTATTTTGTATGATGTCCAGTACATAGGGCAGTACATTACACTCTACTCTCAGCGTCTTTTTATCCTGTAGCCAAGATCCAGTTATGTATTGTATAACCAAAACTGAATTTTCATCAAGAACCTCTCAAAAAAAAAAAAAATTAAATCCCCCAAACCAGAAATAACATCTAAAGATCTTGGATGACAAATTATTCAAAACGTGGTTGCTGACAGAAATGTTGACCTGTGAAATCAGGGAAAGGTCAGAAGAAGAGGTCAGCAATAGAAACCAGTGATTCATCAAAGACTCTGAATCACTTAAAAGGCTGGAAACTATCCATGTATTCAATGTTTTGTATTTTCCCTGCTTTATATTCTCCCCTAGTGAACAATATGCAGCAGAATATCATTAAAACACATCTTTGTACCTGCTACAATCTACATGAGAGACATAAATCATTAAAATTTTGAGCAAATGACCCAACCAAGCAAAAACTATTAATGCAGAAGGATTTTTAAAGTTATGTAAGAAATAATTTCAGGTCTTGAGAGGATTTAAAAATCAGCATACAAGACACTGGAAAAGTGCTAAATCTGATGCAAACCATGCAAACATTCAAGCTCCTCTCCAAAGTTATGGCTAGTGACTTGTCTGTGTGAGAGTATTTGAAGAGCTAAACATCGTATGGAGACCCCTCAGCACAATTTCGGCATCTTGAGACATTAAGACAGAAAAAGCTTCCCAAAATTAATTAAAATTAATTATTTTTTTTTCCTTTTTGCCACTCTAACGGCAGTATCCACACCAAGCTACCCCAAATCACTGCTTCCAATGTCAGTACAGATGGACAACTCTGCTTCCCAGACACAGTAGGAACCAAGACATACCCTAATGGTAAGGATGCACCTCTCCTACAAGAAAAGGCTTAGAGAATTGGGTTTTTTCAGCCTGAAGAAGTGAAGACTTATGGATGATCTAATTACAGCCTTTCACCATCTAAAGGGAGCCTACAGGAAAGATGGATGGGGACTTTTTACTAGAGCATATAGTGACAGGACAAGGGGGAATGGATTCAAGCTGAGAGCAGGTTTAGATTCAGTATGAGGAAAAAATTCCTTACTGGGAGGGTGGTGAGGCACTGGAACAGGTTGCCCAAAGAAGCTTCGGATGCTCCTTCCCTCGAAATGTTCAAGGCCAGCTTGAACACTGGAAGGGGCACTGAGCAACCTGGTCTAGTGAAGGGTGTCCTAGCCCATGGTGGAGGGCCTAAATGATGTTTAAGGTCCCTTCCAACCCAAATCATTCTGTGATTTCTACTAAATGCTTAAATATCATACAGATAATATTATTTTCTTCCTAAGTAAAACTATGAACCACAGCATCCAATCTAGCACAAAATGCATTTCTCCAAATTCCCAAAGTCCAGACTAACAGCATCCATCATGAGAGAGAAGATAAAAATAGTTTGTAAGAGAGATTATTATTGAATTAGCCAGGAACTTCTTGCTAGCCTTTTATGATGTTCTACTTAAAACACTTGAAAATTGATTATGGTAGGTAACCTATTGAAGGGAAAAACTGTAAGATTGGCAACATTTATGACCAAAATCATCTGCTTGACCACAAAGCTTGTCACAATGGCACAGGTAATTAAAGTTTACCCACAATTTATGCAGATCTACAAAGACCATTTCTAGCAGTGAGAGATATATTTTTGTTCCAAAGTTATGTATTTTTTTAATATTTCTGACAAGACTGATACCAATTGACTAGCACACGGGCACACTATTGCAGTTAAAGCTAACCTATTTACTGTGGACTGACTTTGACATGGAATCTCCCATACAGAAGAGAGCACAGTCTAGAAAAAGACTACTAAATTAGTCCTGGGGTTGGTTTTAAAGAGGTTTGGGAGATAGGACTGGGAGGACTGGAGTTAACTGGTTGGTCTAAAAAGCACATTAAAGAACCCATCAGAAGAAACGGTTTTCTTATTATTGACTTTGGTTATTAGACCAAATCAATAAAGCACATGGATAGCTTTATTTATATGTGAAATAATACTGAAGTAGAGTCAATCACATGCTTCAAGTCTTTGTGGGGATTGAACCTACTGGTTTTATTTATAATGGGAACGTAGAGAGGAAGTTTTCCTTTAAGAGTGACCAGCTTAATTATTAAATTGACAATTTCATGTCTATAGTTATAACTCTTCCAAAATTAAGTAGCTGACAATTAGCTGAACTGCTCACAGATGTGCAATTATGAACATTTCCTGCATGATAGTTATTTCTAATGAAACATGAGAGGTATTTCATCTGTAACTGAAAACGCAGGTAAGTATAGTTAAAATTTCCATCATGTTGTTTTATTGACCACTGCTTTTTCTTTCTTACCACAAGTTTCTTTGTTAAAAAGAAGAAAAGAAAACACATTAATGAGATGCTTTTAATAAGTTCCGGTCTTTCTTTTCTTTTAGATTGTTTATAGTACAAGGATTTACAAGAGTCATCCTCCTGCATCTCAACTAAATAATGAAGGCTTATAAAAGACACTCAAGACAAAGGTCTACAGATTAATATCTTAATTGATAATATTTTAAATTGTGAATTATGTTGCCAGCACAACAAAAAATCAAAATGTGCTTTCAAACATTTATTTTGGTTGGTCCTTCCCAGTATAAAAGGAGCAAAAATAGAATAAAGATAATTCGAATACAACTGCAGCTGAAAAATTGAACTAAGAAATCCTACTGCTGCTCTAAACTTTAGTCTTGAATGAAAGATATAGAACCATAAGAAGAAGTGGATGTAAAGCCCGCTAAATGAAATAACAAAACTTCATTCAAATAATCTGTCAGACTAATGATTTGTAACCTATAAATGTTCTTTGTCTAGATGGCATTACTTTTTCAAGACTGAAAGAAGAAAAGAGAACTGGAGAAAATACCTGTAATTCTCTAAACATGCCATGTAATTACTGTGTCCACTGAAATGATAACACTAAAAAAGAAAAAATAAAATCCACAGTTACAAGTGTTAAGCCCAGCAGATCTCACTGAGGTCAGCGTAACCAGGAACGGACTAAAGCCCTCTGGCTTCAGGTGCTGTTCCTGCTGGGGTGACTTTCCAGGGCTTCTGCTGCAGGGGAGCAGGCAGATGATGGAGCTAACAGAGAGGAAAAATCAAAACTTCTAAGACCTATCCCTCTTCTCTCTCCAGCTGCGATGTGCTCACAGTTATTTGAGCCACAACTGCCCACGTACAACAAACAGTATGTTTTGATGACTTTTGGCTAGGATCAGGAAGTCCAAATGCTGTTTTCTTTCTCTACCCAAAACACTCCTCCTGTTCCCATCCTTTCCCTGCCCAAGACACAGTTACAAGCTGTAAAAACTGATGGAACACGGATTAAATTTACTGTGTGCCTCAGCTTTTTCTGAAGTGGCAGCTTCCCACAGCACATGGATTTTGTCCCACAGGACTTTCTGGTCAGTGAAGAGCAGCCCAGCACCAGTGGGTGCTCCATGCAGGGTGAGAGGGGGATGCCGGGGCCTGAGCAGGGCCCTTGGTGCACCGACAGACTTGGCACAATTTTAAAAGAGAAGTGATTAGCACAAAGATAGATTATCAGTAACCTACAAGTCAGAGAGCTCCAGAGGAGCGCCAGCCATTCAGAGGTGAAGCACTTTCAGGATCAGGCAGCAAATCCTCATGTCTTTCAGATCTCCAGAAGTGGGTGGTAGTGTTAAAATTAAGTAAAGATATTTTAAATTCAGTACGAAAATGTGCTGCTGATTCTGGAAGTCACAATAAACTGGGATTATACTGAACTTTCTGTTTCTTCTGTTTCTCTCAGAACAGAGTAGGTGAAGAAACATTTTCTGTGTGAAGGTGTTTTTCTACCAGTTACAACTAGAATTTCATGTCAAACATGAAAGCATTTCATCTAAAAGTTTTGAGCTATAGAAAAGTTTAAGCAACTTCATATATTTTAGGCAGAGAAGATTATGCCAGTCCTGCAATTTGGATACATCATAAACCATGTCTGTATAGGAAATACATGGACTAAATGAAGCAGTACACAAAAATAAAATATCTAAGCTAAGCCAATATACACGTCAAGGTCTGCAGTTAACATATTGCTAATAATGCCAACTAGACACCTTATAATTCAAACTAATATGAGTTGTAGTTAAACAAAGGCAATAAACTAAAGATGTAAAATAAAAAACCCAAGCCTCATGAATATTCTACAGTAGTAATTTAATCCAGATGTGATAACTGCATGGCAGATCATTCAATTTAAGAATTTTTTTTTTTGACAAGGATTAGAAAACTAAAAATCTTTTGGAAGAGAAACAAAGGTACAACATTTCCATTATAGGCAATACCCAGAGAAGCCCTCAGCCAACCGATTCACTTCTGTAAGTTAGACAACACGACCAGAGACAACTGTCTATCAACTATCTGGGCTATGGTAAATCCACATGGAATAGAAAATGCCCTTAGCTACATGTTCCTGCCATTTACTGCTTCCTTACTTCTGCTGTTTTTACTTTGTCCAAAGGCTCTCCCTCCTGTTCTTGTGGAAAGACATACACAGCCAAGGATACTATACACATCTCAAAAAAACCAACTAAACCACCACAAAATCAAAAAAAGCCCAAAACACCAAACAAAAAAAACCCCACACCCACCCCAGAATCCATTACACATTTTTACTAAGAATAAATTTCTCAACTAATCACTAAAGGGCCACTAGCAAGAGACTTGCTTCATAAGGTGTTCAAACATTTTTTCGCTTACTGCAGTTTTGTAAAACCGCAAAATCAAGATTACATGCTACAGTATCTGAGGAAAATAGATTGTTATATCATCCATTTTTGATTTTACACATAATCAGAAACCCTGAAAGACAAAACCATATCCATTTCAGCAAGAATATTTCAATGCTCCAAAGGAAAGGTTATAGTCTGTCAAAGACTATTTTCTAAAAAGGAAAACAACTAAACAAAAATATAATTGGTTTTCTTTCCTGAATCTACAATTACTGTAAACTTTATATATGCACTGCTGTATTCACAAACAAAAATATCCTTATTTTATCTATTAAGAAATACAGACAACCCTCCTTCAGGTGCATTATTCAGATTCATTTGAGAACCATTTAAGATTATGTTGCGTGCATGGTGTCTCTAGGGTTTTTTCCCCCTAAAACGTGGTCCTGCTAATACACATAAAATAAAAGATAATTCTTTAAGCATTTTACATGAGAACACAAATAGTATTAAAGAATTAAGATTGTACCAGGCAGGACAGGATACTGCCTTTACTATCAAAATACTGCATGTGCTGGAAGAAGTTGAATCATGGCATTCTGTAGGTTGCAAGGGACCTTTTAAGTCCATCTACTCCAACCTCCCTGAAATAAGCAGTGACAACTTCAACTAGATCAGGTTGCTCAGAGCCCCATATAATCTGACCACAAATATTTCCAGGGATGGGGCATCTACCACCTCTCTGGCAGGCTCACCATCACATCAGCATCTCACCATCACATTGTAGAAAATATCTTCCATATTTCCAATCTAAACGTACCCTCTCTTCCAGGAAAAACCATTACTCTTGCCCTGTCACAACAGGCCCTACTAGAAAGTCTGTCCACACCCTTCTTATAAGCCCCCTTTAAATATTGAAAGGCCACAACCACATCTCCCTGGAACCTTCTCTTCTTCAGGCTGAACAACCTCAACTCTCTGAGCCTGTCTTTGAAGAAGAGGTGCTCCACCCCTCACACCATTTTTGTGGCATAACCTGTCTTATTAACACTATAATCTAGTATCAAATTTCCCAACTTTTTCTTCTCCTAAAGCAATGCCTTAAAAAGCAGCTCAGTCTTTTTTTTTTTTATTTCATCTCTCTCTCTCTGCATGAATCTTGAATTATTTTGAATTATTCCTGACTTATTTTCTACATATTTGTACAACTGGAAAATACGTTAAGCCCATCTTTATGGTTTTCACAAGAATTACCAAAAAGGTGAATGGACTCAGGCTAAAGGGACATTTGAAATTAACTGTCTCATTTTCTAACAGAAGCTCCTGAGGTCCCTGCATAACAGTAAAGGGTGTCCCAACACCTGAATTTTGTAAGAACTCTGTCTAGTTTGTGCATACAAGGTGATCTCTGTGGATGCCTTACGGGATAAGCCTTTGAAGGATATTAAGCTGGAGAAATCCCTCATTTCTTTATACCTGCTCTGAATCAATGATGTAATTCTAGAAGCTGATCTTCTTAAACAAGAGGAATTTGGGGCATAAACATTGAATTTCCCTGTGCTCCAGTGTTCTGAAGAGACACCCACAAGGCTTAAGCGGCAACATAGCAGGACATCATTGGCATAACTCCACCCCACATCCACTCCGTTCCAGGCTCATCACTGCTTTTCTAGGTTTAGCTTTTGATTTCCTTCCACACAATAGAGTCAGATGCACTCTGCTATAAAATGATTACCTCTCTAGACACATATGGTACATATGAAGTCACTTCAAAAGCATTAGAAAGTATAGAAATAAGTTACTTTAAAAGGTGACTGCTATCAGGATATTTTGAAATGCATAATTCAGGAGAGATCAACTAGAAGCTACATAAAACATAATTTAATTTCACAGTGAAGTTCCGATTTCCCCTGAATTCTGAACAGCCTGAGTAAAAGATTTTAGTTTTGTAGACAAGATATCTGGATTTCATTTACAAAGGTTATGACTTGCATGCAAATTACTGAATCCATTTCAGGTTAAGATCACCTGTAAAACCAAGAATGCTAATCATTTCAGAAAAGAGTAGGCCCTCAGACATAAAATCAGGGTACTTTGACACTGGCATGACAGTCATTTCAAACTTATTTGCATTTCCACAGACTTTAATACATTTTATTCTGAAGACAGAGTTCCCCTTTATTGCAATCTCTTTCAGAATCTCTTCTGTCACATGGAAGAAAACAGATACATTATTTAAATGTTTGGCATTTTATAATAACACTTTAACTATCATTGTGATGTTTTCCTTGCTTATGGCTCAGTGTAAACCGTGACAACAAATAAAATTGATTAACTAGAAATAATATTATGATTAATTCACAGTTCAGTGCACATGGCAGTGGCTTAATCAGTACTTTTTATTTATTTGTCATCATCAGGCTTAGCTATAACAAATTCAGTTATGATAATGAAAAGGATCTAGAACTGGCACTTTAATCAGGACATAGATGTGGAGTATAATATATATTAGTAAACCAGGCAGAACTTCCTCAAATACACACACACACACAAGCACAACTGTTCTTTATATCTGTGTTCTGCCATTCCAGGTCTCACGTATTTCTCTGAGACAGTCCCTATATGAGGGACAAGCTGCTCATCTTTTTTTCAAGTTTTGGTCTGGTCTGAACAGACACTATGTCTGCAGAACAACTAATAGCCCAGAATTGCAACTCTGTAAACAAGATCATTATAATTCATGGCAATGCCTTCTCTTCACAAAAATAAAGCATATTTAAACCCATCACCTGTATAGAGTGCAGACTCTACACAAGAAATCTTAGTGGATTATCTCCTTGTTGCAAAAATTGATACCAGATACTACACAGCGAAGAACTCTGATGAAAACCAAAAGGGTCAAATACATTGAATCTGTTTTGGACAAGAGGGAAATCAAGTAATTTGTCATCTTCATACAACTTTTTTACTTTCGTCCTTCAAGTTATGAGGTCTTCTACTTGTCTATACCCAGAATTTTAAAAAAAGCGACAAAAGGGATGCCACACAAAGTTGGGGTCTTTGGGGGAGGAGGGGAGATAAGGGGAGAAACAAATTAAAAAAGGATGTAATGTCTCTTCTCATAGCTTCACTGATGTGGAATGCCAGTAAGAGCCAAATATCAGTAAAACATTATAAATAAAAAGAACTCTAATATACACTAATAAGAGTGCTATTTTACACATCAATGTTATCCTACCCTCCTTTTAATTAATGCCAATGCTGTTCCATTACTTCAATTTGAACAATTTCCAAATTATCAATAGAAGGTCACAAGTTTTCCCACTTATACAATTTCTACAATTTTCCAGAGTGATGGAACAGCAAAGAAGTGTTCTGAAGTTACTGTACGTTTAGACAACACATTTAGATCTGAAAAAGAAAAAAACCAAAACCAAATCCAAAACAATTCCCACCTTAAAATTTTAAGCAAAATAAAGAACATACACTCATATTCTCCCATTCCTGAGCTCTTATCTGCTAAATTCTCCCAAACTTCCTCAGGCAGAAAAATACTTTTGAAAATAAGCCTTATTCTCTAGAGCATTGGTGCTCCCACCACATGGGCTATAGATGGACATTTATGCATGATAACTATTCATAAGCATTTAATTACACTGTGCAAACATCCTTGTGCTGCACTGGACAAATTCCCATCGGCTATAACTCCTTTGAGATAAAGGGTCGCAAAAGCAAAGAACAAAATCCTAT
This sequence comes from Falcunculus frontatus, assembly GCA_013398115.1. Classification (NCBI taxonomy): domain Eukaryota; kingdom Metazoa; phylum Chordata; class Aves; order Passeriformes; genus Falcunculus; species Falcunculus frontatus. Next base: position 563,474 of record VZRV01005920.1, on the reverse strand, counting down.
TACAAACAAAAAAAGAGAAGACTGCAATTTTGTAGTAATCAAATAATTGTTTTAGAGAAAGTGTTTGTAGTCCAATATCTAACAGGAATAGTTGGGATTTGAAAACAGAGGTTTCTGTTCAGGATTCTCACTTGCCTACTGAGTTGGGAATAGTTGGGATTTGAAAACAGAGGTTTCTGTTCAGGATTCTCACTTGCCTACTGAGTTGGGAATAGTTGGGATTTGAAAACAGAGGTTTCTGTTCAGGATTCTCACTTGTCTACTGAGTGGCTGTAGGAATGACACTTTCTCTCTTGGCCCACCATTTTCCAAACCATGATATGGTAATTTTCTTCATATTGCCTCAGAGCTGTTGAGAAATCTTCACTTTTAAATTTAGCAGAATTTATAATTTAGAATTAAACTAAAAAAAATAATTATAAGAGCACTGATTTAAAAATAAAAGTAATTACAGCAATGAAACTTTGAAGTAGTCCTACTGGCTCTTGTTATAAAATTATATTTTCCAATGAAATCAGAAGCAGGATTTGTTCTCTACTCAGATCTTAAAAAAAAGATTCCTTAATCAGTATTCTCTGATAGTTTAATTTTTAATTTTATTTCTCTTTAGTAGACTTAGAGATTGTATTTCCTATTACACTAGGGGAAACTGCTTCCTTTTAAGCTCAGAAAAGCAAACTGTTGTCTTTTACAATCATGGTTTGAAATTAACTTCTTGTCTTTAATATAAGCATGGAATTAATCTAACAACTCATGCATTGTCACTTTTGTCTAATTATGCTGTATGATCACAGAAAATACACTACATTACAAAAAAATATGAACACATTGTTAAGTCACCATACATCCACTATTTTAAAGCATTTTGTTGAAAAGCCTTCTCAAGGTGGGAGGGGGAACAACAGCAGCAACAACAAAAAGGAAAAACACAACAAAACCCCCAGCCCTTAATAGCTCATTTATAGATGTTTCATGTTTTCCATTATAGCAATCTCCATTATCTCATATTGACGTGCATATGCCAGCTCTATTCAGCCTTGTCACATTTGTTATAAAAGCAATGACCTTTCAAACACTTTCCTGGCCTTCCTTTAAAAGAAATAACCACAAACACGCATGAGTGCCAGTGAAGTGGAAAATTAGCCTTTTGAAACAAGTAAACCATCCTCTGCACCATATTAAGGAAAGAGTAGGACTGAGCTACAACAGCAACAAGTATGCCGAGCCATGTAAGGCTGATTTTACTGTGCCTACTCCCAAAAAAAAGTCCTTGACATTGCGAATGTTTGTCTTGCGTTTAGGTCCCAGAGCCAAACCTCCATCTGGAAGAGATTTGAACTACCATCCAGAGGCATTTCAGGATCTGAACCAAAAGGTTTACAGCATTACAATCCAGTTAATTCTATTGCTTCTAATTCCAGCTGGACTTAAAGTCTTATCTCTGCACTCCAGGCCTTCAGATACAGCCTATCACAGTAACACCAATTCCCAGAGAATTCAACTCCATGACCCAAGTGAGATTAAATCCCCCCAGATAGCCCAAGTAAATGGTTCATAACTCATTTCTGTCACTTTCACTAATGCCTTTGTACCGTGAAAGAAACCAGCAAAGGTGTAAATATCTACAAATTATTAACTACACTTTTTCTCTTGACTCCTATCAGCAATTCCAGTTGTCTGTCTCCTGCTGAGAACATCACAGATATTTACTGGCTGAACTTGCTCTTTAAATACTGCACTAATCAGCTACTGAATATTTGTACTCTATACCTGAGTAGTGCTATTTTTGATTAAACACACACACAAACACAGAAATGTAAATAAATAGAGAAATACCAAGCAGAAGAGGAGATACATCTTTGATGTTAGTTGGACTTAAACTCGCTCAAGTCAGGTAATCCTGCAGCACATCTTACAACATCATGTGTTAAGTAGTTTTACTCAAAAGAAAGCAGATTAAGCTGAAAGGGAGCATTTTGAGATGTGACATATTTAGTTTCTATTTATCAGGACACATTTATTTTAATGTGTCCACACATTTAATGAAGTGAAGACACAATTCCCAAATACTCCTTTAGGACAAATAAAATAAAAAGGTAATTATCTTCTTAAAATAGTGCGGATTAATAATGAGATATTCCTGTGCAAAGCAAAGTCTGAATGAAAACCTGCAGCATAAACGTGGATGGTACTCAGAGACAGCTGTTGTCAAACAAATGTACCAGTTTTGTATATTTTTTATTCCATGCTTTTAATTTTTTTGGTTTTTGTTTTCCCAGGAAAGGACTTTGGAGGTACACAAGAAGAAGGAAATGGTAAGTAAGCAGAATTGCTTCCCAAAGCAGTCTCCAGAATTAGAAATATGTTCCAACAGATTTTTACAGATTCCGGTAAAAAGAAAAAAAAAAAATCAGAAACATTCAAGTTTCTGGATTTTGTAATTCCAGGCTTATTTTCTGGGCTCTGCCCAGAGCGCTGTGGAGAAAAAGGTAAGATGAAAAAAAATTAAAAAAAAAAAATCACCTACCAGAAAAACACCTCTTTTCTTTCCAGGATAACAGAGGGACCCTAAAAAGCCTTTGGACACAGTAGATGTCCACCATCAAACTTCTGTCATTGCACAACACTAAGAAAGTTCTCTCTCAGTACTTCTTTCAGCAATTTCTCTTCCAGACTGGGGCAGAACACATACCCAGGAGCACCACATAAACCTGTGAGCAGGATTATCACTAACAGTTGTATATCAGATGCAGCTGTGCTCCCAAATCAGAAGGGTGACTGCCAGCTGGGGGCATTGCTCAGTGATAGGGCTGTTGGTGGAACCTTGTGAGTGCTAAAACTACAGCACAAAGGCTTGGCCCTGTGTGCTGGGATAGCACCAAGATTTACTTGCTGACTAGGCAGAAGAAGTCATCTAGGCTAATGTAGGAAAAAGCTGAGGCAATCAAGAGCTGGGGACAGGAGCTCTGGACTCTGCAAATGCCAATGGCTACACTTAGATCACATCCTTGCAGGTGGAAAACAGGGAACGTGGGCAACATACACATTGGTTAGGCACATCTGTATTTTCAGTCAGATACTGGGGGGTGCCAGCATTATTTCTGGGGAGATGTGCACAAAAATTCTTTTCTGGTAGTAAGCCCAGACAACACTATATCTTCAACTGTTCTCAGGGTGCTCCCACCTAAATTGATTGAACCAGTTACATGAAAATTACTCAGAATTAAAAAACACAAAGGAAGCACTTTCTGTTTAACAGTTAAAGCAGTCAAAGAAGCTGAAACTCCCTGTTTATGGCTCATTTAAGTACCTTTAAGTAGAAAAGAACATTGTGGCTATGCAAACCCAATGAAGTTAGATCTGCAGGTTTAGTCAGCAAAAGAGAAATGACTTCGTGTCAGTGAGGCAGGTGACTCATATTTGGTTTTAATATGGAAATAAGGAGAAAACCTAGCCAGCATAGCTCAGTTAGTTTACCAATTGTAAGACTGTGACCATATGCTAAAAGACAGAAAGCCTTGATAATTTTTTTTGTGGCACACAATAAATTACCATAATAAAGGCACAAAACTGGCCCCCGTTTTTAATAATCTGTATATTAGAACTCACAGTACACAAATACAAAGAAAACCCTGAACATCCATCAGCATTCCACATATTTTGTTTTACCCGATGACCTGAAGCAAGCATTGTAATTCTGAACAAGGTAAATGACATGATGGATTCACCCAGCTGAGACTGTCGTTATTTGACTTCAACAATATTTATGCAAACTAGCAACTTTATTTATTGGTATTTATCCAAAATACTGAAAATACTAAGCATGTTAAGCATATTTCCACTCCTTGTTTACCCTTTTTAAGTGCCACCAACGAACGAGGCAGTATTATTTCCTACATTAACACTGATTGTCTATATTGAGACAAGAGGTTCAGGCTCTAAATATTTTAGACATTGCACCACTTAGTTTTGGAAGGATTATTGAACTAAGATGGCAAAGATCCACTGTGGAAATTGTAATGCACCAGTAAATCACAGTTCCACCGACGTTCAGACTCCTACTCTATCTTTGAAAGCCTAGTCCAGAGATACCTTCAGTGGTATTAATTTAACTAAATATAGACATTTATGTGTGAACAAGATTGCCTATGTTCTCTTTATAGTGGAGAAAAATACATAGTTTCAGAGTTGGATCATCTTAATCTCAAGTAAATGTCTAGCACAGGTCAGATGATTTGTGTCCTGAAATTGTCTATTCCTTTTTACCACAACATAGAGTGAACTCCAGCACGAGTATCTGTGTAATAAATGTTTAAGTTTAGGTGAGGGGAATCTATTCCTTACTGATACTCAGATGGAAGAGAACTGGTTTTGCTCTGCTGGTTTTGATACAAAAATTATTGAAGAGTTCTTTTTCATTAAAACAACTGCTGATATTGTTTGCACCTTTCCAGGAGATATGAAGTCAGGGAAAATCTGATTCATCATAAAAGGGGCTTATAGCAGTGACATGTCTTTAGCACATGTTCATTGAGCAAATAAAGAAATAAGTATTTGAATCCTAATAGAGGCTTATTTAAAAAGGCATAATAATGGGAATGAAAAGTGGCATTACCAACATATGGAAAAATGTTTGATGGAAAACCTTACTGTTTTCAGACTTATACAAATCCCCTTGGCCACAATGCTAAGTACAGAGATTAGGTGCACAATATGTATCTGAAGACAGAAGTAAACAGGAGCAGGTGAGAAATCTCCAGCAAGAAATATTCTCAAAACTGTATGCTCGTGTGGGTCAGAATTAGATGTTTACATGTCTGCTAATGTTCAACTCGAAAAAAACCTGGTAATTAGCATCTTCTCTGGCTCAAGGATGAATAAGTAAAACTGACAGCTAAAAGAGAAGTTCGCTTCCCTGTTTTTTGCTTCTTGAGAATGCTGGAAATATTAATCTGAAATCAGACGGATCAATTCATTACAACTATATTAATGAGCATCTAGTTAAGGCTGAAAGGACCTTTATTTTATAACATTTCAGTTAGATCTTGCATTTTAAAGAGAACCCTGAAATTTTATTACCTGGGGATAGTTTCCATTCTTACTGTGCTATCTAGCCAACATTTTCATTTGATAATGCTCTTTTTTAAATAAAGATGACAAAACTCTTGCTTTCTAATTCATGACAATGAATTAGTTTTAACAAAATTAAAAAGGGATATAATGTTTGGGCTTTCTTGCATGTGGTTACATGCCAGAATACTATAAGCCAAATTGATGAATACATCAAATGCCAGGGTAGCACAATCATCTATCCATCTGCAGATTACTAACACAATTAAATTCATTGATACTATAATGCACATCAATGAGCATTGAAAAAAACAACAAGCAGATCTTAGTACACTTGGACAACAGCAATGATCTTGAGCAAAGCTGAGTTTCCTTCTTCTACCTATATTTATATGGCTCCTCACGGATGAAGCTAAGGAACCATAGCGAATTTTTGTTGTTAATAATTATTATGTACAAAACAAGTATACATCCTGTTTTTCTTGAGCCTTAATTACACCTCTGTCATGCCATGAGAATACCTCTTTATTTGAGCAGGTGTATGTATTTAATTGCTGGAAGAGGTCACTCTAGCTCAGCAACCTGCTGTCACAGCAGTCCAGCTACTTAACCAAGTTGGAATGTATTGCTGTGGCAAGGCAGAGAAGGAATTAAGCTTTCAGAGGAGAAGAGGAAAGCTGAGCCCAGCCCCATTAGACTTTATCTCAAATAGGAAGCAAAGAAATAGAGGGCCTTCAAAGAAGGACAGTTCAGGTATCCTAGGGAAAAAAAATTCTGATGAGAAAAATTAAATGGGGAGATTTGTACTTTTTATCTTTTGCTTTTAGCAAAGCTGGCAGTGGTTCTAATAATACCAAAGGCTTAAGATTATGCTCTACACAAAAGAAGGACACGAGTTTAATTTTACTCTTTTTTAGTCTGTAATAAAAAGTACCAGGATCTCTGGTGTCTTTGACAACAAAGATAGGAGCATCACTTTTCACTTTCAAAACAGCTTGCCATTTTCAACAGTGGAACATATTTTATCCCAAAGTACATTCTTCTAGAAATGAATCTGGTTTATTGCTAAAGTATCATACTGAACACCTCGGATATGATTGATATACTTCTTATTATTTTTAATATTATTAAAATATTTTCCTTAGAGAAACATTTTGTGTTCTTATCTCCATAATTTTTGGCTCCAGTCTGTACTCCTTAATCCCTAATACAAGACATTATGGTTTGACATGAACAAAATAAAAATCACAGTTATGCACAAAGCTGAGAATAAATGTTAAAATGTTCTGCCAGTCCACAGACTGGATATGTATTGTGTCTTTGCAGAGCTTTTTATTTCAAAGCCTTGTAAAAAAAGCAATTCTGAGACCTTGCTGAGTGCAGATCACATTTTTAGATACCTAACCTAAAAGAGGACTTAAAGGTCATCAAGCCTGATTACATTCTGTTAAACACAATAAAGTGCAGCCATGTGTAAATTATTATTGAGCAAATTATGAATGATTCATGGCAGATTTTTCATTAGAATTTAATGTCTCCTTTGCTGTAAAGTCAACATTATGATCTACAGTTATTTCTTAGAGATATTTCTATTAAACTAAAGAGGAGGAGGGATGCTTTTATTTGTACCACTTATATCTGCATGCAGTATATCCAATAGCAAAGTTACATTCAAAACTGCCTATCCCTCTGCTATTTCAAAGCTCTCAATCACAAATTTAACAGGAAGGTTTTTTCTTACAATACCTAAAAACTTTGCTATCATCCCTAGTATTTGTTTTGTCAAGGTAGGATTATCATAAATAAATACAAATTCTTGTGACTTACTTAAGCACTATTTTCTGTCAATCTGCATCCATGTTTTTCAGTCTGTGATCATCACAGCCCTCTATTTACTTCTTAAAGGTTACAGAAAAATATTCTTGCCTGCTCCTTAGAAGATAGCCACTTCAAAGACTCTTTTGAAAATGAACAGCCTTTAACAATGTTTGATACAAAGCCAGAAAAGGGCATGGACTAACTAACAGAGAGGGAATGCTTAAGTTAGCACTGTGGGGAAATAAATGCCAAAAATTCAGTTTATCACACAAATGAAATTCTCTTTTCCCCAAATAACTCTCTGTTCCACACATGCATATAGCCAAAACCCTTCAGCGCTGATAGCCATAAAAATTCATCTTTGAAACTCTGTTCTCAACATATCAACTACGTCTTGCTTCAGTACTCAGACATTGTACTGTTTGGGGTCAGATGGGGACTGGAGCTTATGATGAGCTTCTGCATCTGGGTTTTGGCATTGAAAGTGTCTGGGTGTTTGGTTTACAGATTTGAATGAGCAAGCTATGCCTCTCTTCAGAAGAAAGAGAGCAGATGCTGCACCCAGTCATCTTCTGTTGGTTAGCAGCAGGCAAGAACATAGCACTATGTTTCTATATTTGAGTGTGACGTGGATTAGGAAAAAATTGAAAGCTTAAAAAAAAACTAAAAAAGAAGAAAAAAAAAAGAAAAGCAAATTCCTTTTTTTTTTCTTTTCTTTTCAAATGACTGCCATTAACAGAAGAGGGAAAATTATTAAAGATCATTACTGTATAACTACCAAAAAACCAAGCTTTTAAAGAAAATAAGCAATGTAAGAGAATGAAATGGTTTTGGGAGAGCTTTATGTTGTAACTTAAATAGATTGTAAATATTTACCTAAAGAGCAACCTAAATCCAAAATATTTATTAAAAAAAAAAAAGGTCAATTAAGTAATTTCCACAAAGGATCTCATACAAGACATCTAACTAGAGGCTATAATTATAAATTACAAAATAAAGTATTTCAAGGGTTTCAAGAGATAATTTTGGCTTTGTTTGCATGCTGGAGGGAAGCATGACAGTAACAAACTGTGTCTAAAAACATTTATGTCACACATTATCATACTAGAGGAGAATGTGAGATGACTAAAGTGAGAATCCCAAGTGGAATATTTCCAGATCTTTCTGGTTCTGTTATGGAGCAATTGTCAGGATTGTAAGAACTGTAAAAACTTTTAATTTGTACACCCAACTTTATAGCTAATGTCCTCTCTGGTACATGGAAATTTTTTAAATCTAAAAATAGTGTTTACAATCCTGACTTTCAGGGTTACTTTATACTAAAAAACAAGCTAATTACAAGTAGATATTCAATATTAATTACAATTACCTGGTTATAGAAAATATACTTTGGATATTGAACCCTAAGAGTTTACATAGTATTTACATATCTTAATAAAAAAGATCTTATTTTGCTGATGGTAAATCAATGGGTGAGTGGATAATCTCCAAAAGTCCATCCCATTTTCCACTTTTTGTTTACATAACAAGAAATTTTGTACTCATCTGCTTCCATCTCCTTAAGACTATAAGTAGTATCAATTACTACCAAGAAATTAAGAGGGATTTTATCAGCTCATGTTTCCTCTATCTTTTAAGTTACTTGAGTGGAAGAAAAAGAGTCCATCTGTGAAGAATTACTACTATTAGAACGATCCTGTGAGTAATGTGGAATAAAGCCATTTCACAGTAATGTGTGCCCTGAAAATGTCCTGATTCAGCAAGGTATTCAGCTGAATGCTTAAGATTTACATATAGTGCCAATGACCCGGGCAGCTATATGGTGAAAACTGAATAATATTTGAAATGGATATACATAAAGGAAAAGAATGAAACCACTGTCTGTGGTTGTATTTCCCCAGTCTCATTCTAATTCAACCTCCGACTAAAAGCTAAGCTAAACAAAAAGTAATGCCCAATCGAGAATCTTGGTTTCTGGAAATAAGCAAACAGTATTTCATAAACTTCTGTTTCATGAAATTGAAATGTCAATCATTCAATGAGCCTTTTTGTAATGCATTCCAAAAATTAATCTTCAAAAATCCACCTATCTAGTTTTTCTAATGAAAAACTAATCAGACAAATAAAAAAGCAAACAGATCTAAATGATGAACTTTATAAAGCTTAGAGAATAAGGTTTGTGATCATATTACCATATCTCAGTTTTCCCTCTCCTGAATTGCCAGCCTCCTTGTTACTTAATAAAAGTTTCTGTTTTAGTTGTCCAGGGGCATTTATAATATCTAAAATTGATCTGTAACTCCATAGTTTTTTAAATTATATACGCAAAATCATTGACAATAATTTTCTCTGTCAACTACTAATATATTAATACTAATGGAAGTCATTCTTTATATAACCAGTGTATCCTTAAAAGCCCCAACCCAGCAACTCAAGCACAGGGTTAACTTTTAAACATGAAAACACTCCCCATTGAAATAAGGAGCTTTGCTGCACCTGGGCTTGAGCCAATTATGCTTCATGAGTCTTATTCAGCTCCCTGAACCTACACAGCTGCTGTACATTTGAAGGTATCACTGAAGTAAGAAATATGCACAGGAAACTTTGTTATAGCTCCAAACATCTGCAGCGTTGTGCTTTCAGGAATTTCTCTGAACCTGTGAGATAAGCTAGCTCCCTGAAGGTAATGAGAAGTCCATGTAGCTTAAATGTGAGATGAATTTTTGACATATTTAACAAAACAAAGACAATTTGCAGGAAAACAATGAGTTATGATGCATTATAAAGCAGTGACAACAGAATCCAATCTGTAGTGAGCCTGGAGTATCTTGTCAGAAGATCAAACTCTGACCCAACAAATTTCTTCAAATTTTCATGGTCTACTGTTTCTGGTTTTCTCCCCTATTAAACTCTTTTGCTATTGTTTATAACAATTTGGCCCAGAAAGCTTTCATTAATTTTTTAATATCTGTGTTTTCTATGGATAATAACTGAGAGTCATAGCAGAGGCTAGTCCAAAATAAATTCTATTTTTACCTTTGTTTTATCTGTAATTGCATTGTAATAGCTTTCTACTTGGCCATGAGAGTAATTAAAATAAAGCTGAAGTATCCTATAACATAGAAACTTCCACCTAAACAGTATTTTTAATGAAAATACTTGTGTAGGTTCTCAGATATTGTAGAAAGGAATGTCATGAATAAAACCAAGAGGTATTTAAACTAAGTAACTGTTTAAAACATGCATCTTGACAATCAATGTTGCTATCTTGGGTAAGAAACAGTTTAATAGAGACAGACTGAAATTCGTGGAAGAAGTTTATAACCACAATCAGTGTTATTTGCTTACTACATATATGAAATATGTTTCCAAAAATGGTTGCATGTGACCATACATTTGTATTTTTCCCTTATAAATCACAAGGATTACTTCTTATTTGTTTCCTTCTTTCTGAAATAAAAGCATAGGTGGCAGAGGGATCAAATGAATTACAGTTTTACGTGACTGCGCGTCTCCATAAAAAGTTGTCAGATTCCAAGCTGTCTATAAAATATCTACACACAATCAGACCATGACCACAACATCTCTTTGATGTCCTAAAACAAACTGAAGATGTGCAGTTAAAAAAAAGGATTAAAAAAGAAAAAGCCACAACCATATTGTTACACAGGGGCTGGCAATTAGTTTAACTCCAAGCACATTTGTGGGTTTTATTACACAGGCAAAATGAGAGATTTTATTGTAATAAAAAGCAACTGCATGCATTTTTTATCTAGCTGTGGCTTTTTCTGTTACTTCTGAAGAGGAGGAAAACCTCAAACCCAACACTTCAAGCCAAATTATGTGTCTAGGTACCTTGCAAATTATTAGCAGAAATCCTGAAGTCATTGCGTAATAAAACACAACACAATGCAAGGAAAGCTATAATTCCATCTCCATAACTCCTTGAAAATGTCCACACAATTACAGAAATGATGAAGTAGGAAGCAGCCTTTAAAGATAACGTACAATAAGCACCTTGCTCTAAGTAGGATCAGCTGGAGCCTGTTGCCCAGGTCTGTGTCCAGTTGGGATTAAAATTACAAGTTTAAAAAATTTAAGTCAGTTTTATTATGATGTTTTCATATTCATCTCTGAGTTCTTAACTCTCCTCTTTTTTACTATGATTTCACTTGCTTCTCATAAATTTTTTTTTACAGTACCCTCCTTTTCCCATAGTTTGCTATTTGCTTCTCTGCCTCACTGGCTACCCTTCTCTGTTTCCCTGCCCAATAGCCTTTGCTCAATAGTCTATCAGTTTCCCCCACCAATCCATATTTCTTTTCATCTCCTTCTGTCTTGGATGGTCCTGTACCAACTTTCCTTGTCTCTGTTCTCTTGTCACTTTTTTACTCTCCCCTCTGCTCCCAAATTTCACTTACTGCTTTCCTTTTTTCTCCCTCAACCAAGACCATTACTTTTCACAGTTCCACCAGCTCTCATCAATCCCTTTTAAGGACAAAAGAGAGAAACTGCATGTCAGAAACCTTTCTGTATAATGAGCTCTCTCATGATTAAGACTCACTTGCTGGATAAAGCAAAGAATATCTATAAAATAACCACACGCATATCTCCTGTAGAAACACAGGATTTCTCCTCAAAAGAGGATGTGTGAGGGTTTACTGGCAGGTGAGCAGCGAGGGGTCCAGGGGCTGCTCGGTGGTGGCAGCAGAGCAGCATGATTGTGGCAGCTGGCTAATTATGCTGCAAAGAACTTGGCTGGTTTTCAATTCCCATTCTGCATTTCATCAGGAGATGTGTTGGAGTCTGTGGAATAGGATGTAGATGATCCTTGGAGATATTTTTTTGCTGTTCCTTCAAGTGAAGAGAGGAAGGAGTTTGTTGAAAGGGTTAGCTCTTACTGCTTGCCCTAGAAGCTGCCTTCATCATTTAAGGTCTAGCCCAGGAGTTCGGAAAGAAAAGGCTTCAGGACAGCCAGAAGACACAGGTTAAACCTCACATAACCTTTTAGGAAACAATTACAATAAGTAGCTAAAGAATTATCCTATAAATAATTTCCTAACTTACATAATGATGTGCTTTATGACCTCAAAATAGTTAATTTGCATATGGTAAAACAAATATAATAAAAAAATTTATTACATGGAAAAATTCTGAAAATATATGTTACTTGGAAACACTTTACATCAACTTTTTCTCAACTTATATTAATTTTAACATGTGAAATTTCATCAGGAATGTCTCAGCCCATTATACTTCTAAGGTAAAATGTGTTCCATGCAATTTGCTACATGAAGCACCTTTCAGATAAAACATTAAAAGCTAGTAATGATCAAGAGCACTGAGGACCAAAAATTGTAATAGACCTAAAAATAATTGCACTTGCTCAGCACCTTTAAAACAGATGAGTTAGTCCAGTTTTGTGTTAGTGTGCACACCAAGGCAAAGCTGCACAATTTGCGTGTACATAATTATTACCTTACGCATTTGTAAAGTCACTCATGTGAGTGACTTTAGAAGTCAAAGTGGAGTCAGAAGCATTTGGAGCATCCTTCATGCCTTAAATTCTATAATTAAGACTTTTAAAAGTCCCCCAGAACAATGAAGTGCAGTTGCACCAGTTTCTCTGTATAACTGTTCCTCTGTCCCCACTGTAGAGTTTCATACACCATTTTTGTGTCTGCTTGCAGCTCTCTGATATCTACGAATCAAGCACTTCTCTGTGATTGGAAAAGTCATACCTGAAATTCCACTACAGTAAAGGTTCTTTATTTCTCTGCACCTTAGTTTAACCATCTGCAAAATACACAGGATAACAATTTGTGTTTCACAGCATGACCACAATTTGAATTAAATACTGAGCAATGATTACAAAATATATCAACATATCTGGGAAGCTATTTGAGATATTTGAAATTAAGATGCCAATTATTGATGTCATCACAATAAGTAAAAAATACAAGAAAAGAATGTGTATATTAAAAAATCATGTTTAATTTCTGCATTCCCTTCTTGTCAAGAGAGAAAGAGGGAAAAAAACCCACGAACAGAAAAAAGAAAGCAAATCCATTATTTCACTTCAAATTTCAGTATTTACATGTAAAAGATATTTGTGGTGGTGTCTTTGGATGGCAAAACTGGTTCTTTAACCTTCCAAATCTGTAAAAGATTCTCCTGGAGAGGAGCTGGTAAGGTCATTTTAAGGAAAGATCCTCTCCATATTGGCATTTCCAAAATACAGTATTTTTTTAATGTTCATAGGAACAAGTGAATTCAGTTTCAGTTTAAAATCTCAAAAGAGCTGTAATAGTTTAAATTTTTTTAATTAGAAAAAAAAATTCTGTACAGCACATATAGTTTTTCACTTATGAGCAAGACCTTACTCTGTCTTTTTACCTAACTTATTCCTGATCCTGTTTTTCATCTGCAGATTGTGGAAGAAACATCTCAGTTTAGACACGGTCCACAGAGATAAAACATGTTCCTAAACTGTGATATTTTTGAACAAATAGGAAATAGAAACTTCTCAATGAAATATTCTGGTTCATTTAACGATATAATTCATACTCTGTTTTTTACTAAAGCATTGCTATTTTAAATGAGATATGTTGTTCTTCAATTTTGTAACTATTCTTTGAGTTAAAGCTTTTTCAATGGAGTCTGAAACGTATGAACTATATGCAGCTTCTCAAATTCATTAATAAACAATTATGATGATGCATAACACATTTTCTGTAAAAACCTCAGTGGATTTGAGCATGATTAAAATCCTACTGTCATATTACTGACAGGGGCATATAACCTGCAGTGGTCTGAATAGAAGCTTCTCCTCACAGATAATCCCTGAACTGTCCACACAGAAGTACAGCATGCACACTGAATATCCAAAAAGTACAGAACATACGCCTTAAGGTACGTGACATGAGCATGTAAATCAAGCACCCTTCCCGTGCTGCTCCCCAGTGATTGACACAAACATTCCCAGTGACTTGAGCAGGCTTTGGATAAGACCCTAACTACTCCTGCATCTTTTTTTCAAGTTGCTACAGCAATGAGGATATAGATAGAAGTGATTGCCTTCTTTCTCTTAGGCTGAAGCCCCAGGACTGCAGGCACAATTCTCAGTTCTTTGGCATGCACCTGTGGTCCACAGATTCTCTCTCAGTGCTGGGATGGGAGGGGGCAGAGGCCGGGGGAGGGAGAGAAGAAAATCTGCATTTGATCCTCAGCCTTTAAGGAGCACCTGTCAGGATTTTGTTCCTTTTAGAAACGCAGTACAAAGACTTCTCAGGGCCAGAGCTGAAAGTGAATAACTACAGTTTTGACTAGTTGCTCAAGGCAAGTTTATGCAAGAATCACTTCTCCTAAAAATGTCACACACCCATTGTTATGAGAGAAATAGGATGGAGAATATTCTTTTGTGACTTAAAAAAAAAAGGGGGAAAAAATCAACACAAGTGACAATACAAAAAATCATCTGCCTCTCTTGGAATTTTTGGTGTTGAGAAAAGGACAGTGAATGAGAAAAGTGGGGAATGACAGTGAGATGGACTAAAACAGAGGTTTGTTATTTCTCCCACTTATCTGTGGCACAGCTAAGTCAGCCCCTTGTTTACTCTGGCAGATTTATACAGATCGTGCTTTTTAAGCATGAGCTGTCCTTGAGTGGTGCTTCCAGTTCACAAGACATATATTTTACTATAACATCAAGCATTAGTTTCTTGTTTTCCCATCTTTCCCTCTCCCACACTGTTGTAGAGCAAAGGGCATGTTTTACTGACCTTTTATATCAGTAGCTTTCTCTTTGGGGGATTGAAATTGATGTTTCAGAGGATTGTCCTTGCTTTGTTATTTAAGAGTACGAAGTGCTATGACTATAGAAGATGCTGAGATTACAATTTGCTACATATGGCAACCTTAAAACAGTCAACGTGAACAAAGCCTTGCAAGGTGGTTCTTCCATCATTGATTTGCCATTTTATTTTTCAAAACTGTAACCTTATCAATCAGCCACTTGAGTCTGTACTATGTTGTTATTTTGAAGTGAGGGTTAACAGAAAGGCAAGTAAATTTGTACATCTGAGATAAACTGTTTACTGGCTGTTAAGACTAAGAGGAAGTACCAGAAATACTTCACACCTAAGAATAAATATTTTTTTAAAGATACTACAGCTATCTCAAACTGTATTTTATGGACAGGTGAATTTTAGAATTACACAGTTGCATCTAAAATTTCACTTAGGCTTTCCCAATTTAAAATTACAAACCCTGTTACTGCAGTCTTATATTGTCAGAAAATCACACCATTAATGTCACAGCATGCTCATCTCCCTGGGCCCAATTTTATAAAACAGAGTTTAGATCTCAGAGTTATACTTGGGCGTATTATTTCAAAATAATGTGTCAGGAAGATAAAGGAGTTTGTAGTTGTCATGCAAATCCAGAGATCAAGGGATTGCTATGATCACCCATTGCTGCTACCTTAACTGTGTGACAAATACGGAAACAAATGACTTTATCTTCCTTAAATTCTGTTTCATGCTAATTGACTAAGAAGTTAGCATGTCCTTTTTTTTTTCTGTCCCTGGTGGAGTTTAACTTTTACCTGCAAATAATTTAATATTGCTGAGTCAGATACAAGGCATGGTGGTAGAGCAGATGAGGTGTCTCACCACAGCTCCCAGGCTTTCTTCAGACTTCTGCTGAAATTTGCTGTGTGTAATTATTATCCTGTTAATTTAGATTGAGAAGTCCCCTGTTTGTGGACACACTATTAAATGAATTTAACTTGTTTTATCAGTTACAGAAACTAGTTCACTTTAAGAACATCTTTCATGATGATCAAGTCTGAGAGATCTTTGCCTATCTTTTTGCCTTTTCACTATTATCATCACCCATTGCCATAACTAAAAACAAAACTTGCAATAAGTTTAACGAAATTTGGGCCCTTTCATCTTTGTGCTATCTTAATATATTTGGTAAGACAACTCTAAAATATCTGGAACTTGCCTATAATACTTTAATAATGTTATAAGATGCATTCATTTCTTTGATCATCTTGATGGTGTTTGCTATGGAACTGAAAGGAGAACATTCCAACAAGAGATAATTGCTAGCAGTCAGGAAAGCAGATAAATAAGCTTTTTAAAGCCCCGTTCTCTCGCCTTCAGTAAATTGTGCAGGTGCTATTTTCTCAGGCCATGTTGAGATCAATACTGCAATTGTGCAAGACAGAGAGAAGCCAGGTAGGAAATTATGGGGGGAAAAAACATGAAGAAACCAGAGATCCTGAAACTGGTGAGTAAAAAAAGGTTCCAAAAGGAGAGAAAGAGGAAGAAAATCAAAGGCTGTTTGGATGCTGAATGAAGCCCACTTAACAGAAATGGAGTATTTGGACTAAGCCTGACGAGTATGGATATTTGTTTGCATTAAAATCACCTTCTCTTGATAAACATTCAGTAGTTCCTACTACTGAATTAAACAATAGTTTGTTTCAAATAAGCTGGTTTGGGTCACAATATTCATCTTTTTCCAAAAGATACTGCAGGAATAACTCTAACAAAACCAGACATTCTGGACAATTACAACTGGCAGCAAGGCTGCAATAAACTGGGGAGGGAGTCATATAAACTGGGGCAGGGACTATTAGATTGAAGACTGCCATGAAATGTCTTTAAAAAGTACCTGTAATGACACAAACAAATAAATAAAACTACGTTTGTGCTGTGGAAAACTGAAGTTTCAGGTTTGATCTGAAACACACCCCTATTCTGTAAAACCTAAAATGAACCAGTATTACATTTCTATGTTTCATGTGGAGAAGGTAGCACAATTAAAGAGAAGGAAATCCAGTGTAGAGCTGCATGGCTAACCTTATCTTTTGAAAATGTTGCTTTCCACAAGAATGAACATCCACTAAATAACGAAAAAGTGGGAACAACTTCTTCCTGAAAGTCCTTCATCTTCCAGACTTTCAAAGCATAAACAGGAGCATTAACAAAAGCTATTATCTAACCTGAGACATTTACCAGAAAAAAGATCCCCAAACCAAAGCAAAGCAAAGCAAAACAAAACAAAAACACCAAACAAAATTCTGGACATGAAAGTGCTGCTGGCAAATAGTTAACAGCAGACTCCATGAATCTCAAACCACAGAAAAACCCAGAGATCTAAGAGGCAAAAGCTCTACTTCTCTCAGCTAGCTATACTGACAGGAAGACTGAGAGCTCTTTGCAGTAGGCCCACCTAAACATCCTGAGATCAATGGAAATAGCTGGAAATGTGTCCTAACACATAAATGCTGCCTGGCTTCTCCATCCTGTCTCCCCGATTCATGACCAGCTGGAGGCAAATCGGTGTCACTCTCATCTGTATGGTCTCAGAAGCTCTAGGAAGGACAGCAACTGAGCAGCTCAGGGTTTCTACAAGTTCGGGATTGCCTTGTGATAGACATAAGGATCAAACGCAGATTTAAAAAAGGCTTTTTATTCCCCTAGTATCCAGCCTTTTCTTCTGGAAACACAGACTCTTTGCTGCAGCACATCATTCCCACAGCTCAAATGTTTGACTTTGCAAAGCTTCATTACATGTCTCCTACCTCTCACTTCCCATAGCACTCTATATAGGAGCAATTAATTTTATTATATAATTTTAAAGCTATTAAGTTTAACAAATACAAGAGGAGATTCTCAAAATAATTAATAAGATATATGATATAGATCTATTTCTAAAATATCTATTCTTTCACATTGATGGTGATACAAAGTAGGAATTATGCAGATTATTTTAACTAATAAGCCTGGAATTGAAAGGAAATGAGGTGATAAAAACCCTGTGCAGTGAGCTTCACAGCCAGGCAAGGACATTTGGGTTTTCAAGCTGGTATTTTGGCCACAAAGACCAAAAAGGTGTCAGTTTCGCAATGGCTATACAACTACTAACTTGCTCAAATCCATCTTTGTGCAGTGTGCTCTAAGCATACACCAAAAATAACGCACATGGGTCTTATCTGCAAGATGTAACACTGAAATTATATATTCCTTTTGTGTGTGTGTGCGTGTACGCTCTGGGTTCCCTGGCTTGAATTCTCTTAACCTCAGTTGCTCTTCTACACATATCTATTCTTCGTTGTATAAATACTATTTATGACACTGTTCTCTCTACTAAAAAGTACTTTCTTTCAAGCTGGGAATGTTTTGATTAATTTTGATATCTGTGTTTTAAGAGACGCTGTGTATTAACACATCCATCTTGCCTTAGCAATAATCACAATGTATGTGAACGTAAGCAAGCTCTAGAAAGCAGCCAGCTATGAACTGACACCAGTTCCATCCACATAGCACAGACTACACAAGGCCAGCTGGACCTCGCACCATCTGGGATGACTGAGTGCATTACTTTTCCTGGAGATAAAATGTGTCACCCCAGGGAAACACACAAAAGAAAACATTTTCCAAAATTATTTTTCTAATTTTTTTTCCTAGCTATTTAAAACACAGTTGCTTAATACCTTGCTTACAGTACTGTAAGTTCCACCTGGGAAAACTACCAAGACATGGAAAAGAGGAAAGCCATGGTATTGGTATTTTTGCATTTCTTTTTTTGCAATGTTAAATTGCTCATCAAATTTTTCACTGAAGCCATTTCATAGACAATAGAACAAGATTCCTGTTTGTACTAAATATGAGGCAGCTAGCATTAATAAAATTGATTTTCCAGCTTCTCTCCCCCGTAAGAGTTGGCAAAGTCAGATGCAAATTGCATCCACCTGTACCAAGGAGATATTGACTTCCAGGAGAGCACAGAAAAAGTTACTGACAGGAGAGATGTCTTACTGTCAAGGAGACTCTGGAGGATGCATAGATTTTACAGAAAGACAGCACCCTCAAGTCTTCTGATTCTCTCAGGAAAATCGTCTGTTTCTGAGGATGATGCAAGTGTGGAGTTTTGGGTTTACTTCCCAGATTGTAACATTTCTCTGAACAGACTTTCTACCATCAAGAGAATATCAGACACAGTGAGGCACAGGTTCCTGAGTATTAATTGCTCATGGTATTTCAAAAGAAAACACCCAAATGAATTACAAAACAGATCACTGAACAATTTCAATAAAATCCTTTTTCTGAAAAATATTTTCAGTGAACCTTTAAATGTGTCAAAATAAAATAAAATTCAGACTAATGTTATCTCCCACTTGTTTAGACTTAGAGATGGAAAACAGTTGCTGTGACAAAAATTCTTCCATCTTTTGTTTTCTGTGAAAATTTCAGATCGAGATCTCAGCAAAATTAAAAATAAAAGGACATTTTCTAATAAGTTGCTGTTCAAGCTTATGCAATAGAAGGCTCTATTGCCACCTTCATTTTGTCTATCCAAACCTTCAGAGTCATTTTAATTTACTCTAAGGAATCAAAGAAGGTCTTTACTCAAAGTTGTGAAATATTTTTCATTGTGTCTGTTGTCAACATGTTATTTGGAATTAAGTTATGATGTCAGCTATTTCTTCTAGTCTCAGGGAGAGCAGCTAAACTCTTCCTCTTCCTTGGTATCAAATCAGGTACTGAAAGACCAGGCCACCCTGTTTTCTTTTCTAGTCCAGAGTTTCAGAAAAAAAATAAAGAATCAGAAAAACATATTATGACAGGTAATCATTTGCAAACATACAACTCTTTCAACATCTGCCATGTTCAGCTTCATTTTATAGGATCTGTCTTGGCAATATAAATTGTGCTTGGCTTCAGAGGT
The DNA here is from genome assembly GCA_013398115.1 of Falcunculus frontatus. Taxonomy (NCBI): domain Eukaryota; kingdom Metazoa; phylum Chordata; class Aves; order Passeriformes; genus Falcunculus; species Falcunculus frontatus. The sequence goes on along the minus strand of VZRV01005920.1, from coordinate 543,842 downwards.
GCTTTGTGCCACACAGTGAAGAAAAACAATCATGACAACTGAAAAATAAAGCACAGGATGGGGGCAGGGAGAGACCTGAGAATGTAGAAGCTGTTCACTTTTTCTAGATTTATTTTAAAAGAGTTTTATGTTAGCTTTCCTGTATTCTTTAAGCAGCTTAGTTTTGCCAATGGAAGAAAAGTGACAACTATTGCATTCATGAAAGGTGCCAAACAACCTCAAGCATTTCCAAAAGAATCCCCTGAAACAGCTGCACAAAAAGAAAGCAATTTATTCCAGCACACACAGATGAATTATGTCAGTAGAAATTTATTGCTACAAGAAGTTTGTGGGGTTTTTAGACACAGAGGCTATATTGTAAGCATTCCAAGAAATGCAGCAATTGGGAAATATGAATTTCACATGAAAACTATGGAGGAGAGAAGGTAACTGTGCAGAATACTGCACCATCATCACATCTCACTGCATAATTTAAAGGGTTACTATAAATTTCCTTTTTAAATACTTGCCATACCTAGAAGCTTATTCTTATGAGCTAAAATACATTAAAAATAAGCTTGGCAATATACCATATCCCATATAATACACACAAAAATTGTTTTAATCAGTCTATTTCACTCAATCGTATTTTCCATAAATGTATAGGCTACATATAAAAATGTTAACAACATTAACACACTGTCCAAGTGTGTATGGGAGGCTATGCGCTTTTTTGCTTTTGAAAATAGGTTAATCAAGGAATAAAATAATATATTTATGATAAATTCTTATAGAGTACAACACTGTGCAATTCGAAACACTTGAAAATTTGTCTGTAAGCAGCAGTGGTGTTTTTCTTGATCATACTGGTCTACATAGGTACAATATGCTACAGAGCAATTCCTCCATGAGTAACAAACTCTTGACACAAAGCATAATTGAGGTTCCTCAGTGGTGAATTGGTAAGTATTTTATATACAATGTAAGAACAAATATTTCTTTGCAATTTTAAAAGACAAAAGACTTTACCTAAAGCTAAAAAAAAAAAGAAAATTATTTCGTAGTAATGAAAAAGAAAGGAAGAAAAGACATTGTTTCAGAAGCCTACTACGGAAACAATGTTAAAGCACATTAAAAAAGTTTGGTTTGTGCTTGAACACGGTCCTTTCAACAATATATATGAATGTGTGCTTATGTCACAGATGATTTAATGAGATGCCATCCATAATCAAAGACAGTAATTTGCATATCTTAACAACCAAATGTATTTAAGATATCTACATACTGTCATCCAATACTCCATTTAATAATGTTACGCAAAACATTTTTTTCTATCTCTGTCATGATAAACAATCTTACGAAAATTATTAAATCATTCTCATTTTTTCTCCACATAATTTTCTTTCATTAAAGCAGTTTAATATTTAATGTAATTCAAGAATGGAAAAGAAAGTGTTCCAGAGGATAGGATGCGATCTTGGAACCACTACACCTTGCACATTTTCAGCTCTGTTATGACTTCCAGGCTGAAAGGGTTTGTAGGGATCTGTAAGGATCCAGATACATCTCTAAAAATATTGATGTTAAAATAAAGTGGCTTCTTCCTTAATTCATTCAGTTGACTTCCTCTAATCTACTAAGGAGCCCCCAGACTTTACTCTGAAACACTAGCATACCTCCTGAAGCTCCCTGGAATTGCAGCGTAAATGAAAAGTCACAAAAAGTCTGTTTCGGGTTTTGTGGCAGCTCATATGTGCTGGCTCTAACAGATGCATAAAGCAGAGCACTGTGTTTCTTTCCAGCTGAGCTCCTGGAGGCCACCACCGAGGTAAAGCCTCAAATAGAGCCTTAAACATACTTGGGACGTGGCCAAACCCTGTCTTGCGAGGGTTGGGGAAAAGAGGGTAAGGCATAAGCAGTCCAGAAAACAGTGCAAACAGCCTATTTTTGAGCCTAAGAGCTAAATTTGTGCTAGTAAATAAAGTATAAATTACTGAACACAGAAACAGATGGATATTAAGAAAAAAACCAAAGCATGCTGGGAATGAAAATACTCGTCCAAGTTACAACTGAAGTGTGTAATTGCTAATATACACATTTATCTTAGAAGGATCCTGTCAAGCTGTTCCTCACAACTTCTTCGGCATTTTTTACCAGGCTGCGAGATTGTGGAAACTTTTGCTTTGATAGAGGCTGAGTTATTGATGGGCCAGAGGAAGCACTGCCAGCATCTGGGGGAGCTTTCCCCACTGTCCTAGCTTTAGCTGGGATAGAGCTAATTTCTTCTCAGCAGCTGGAGCAATGCTGTGTTTTGGATTTAATATGAGAATAATATCGATAAGACACTGATGGTTTGGTTGTTCCTAAGTCACGTTCATCCTAAGTCAAGGACTTTTTTGTGTCTCATGCTCTACCAATGAGGAGGTACACAAAAAAGCTAGGAGGGAGCATAGCCAGGATAGGTGACCCAAACCGGCCAAAGGGATATCCCACACCACAGAACATCCTGCCCAGAATATAAACTGGGCAAGTTACCCAGAATGGGGGCCCATTGGGGGTTCAGGGCTGGGGTCTGGCATCAGTCAGCAGGTGATGAGCCATTGTATTGTGCATTACTTGTTTTTTTCTTTTTATTATCACTATTTACTACTACTACTAAAATATGTTATTATATTTTACATTGCTTCAATTATTAAACTGTTTTTATCTCAACCTGCAAGTTTTACTTTTGCTTCTCCTCCCCTTTTCACCAGGGTGGGGGGAGGTGAGTGAGCAGCAGTGTGGTGCTTGGTTGCCAGCTGGGGTTAAACCAGGACACCCATGGGGACAGAGCTGCAGCTCACACCTGCAACACAGGGACCCCTCGGAAACAGAGGAGGCTTATCTTTGTCACTTGCTTTCCCTTTTTGATGACTTCTTCAAAGAGCTGTAATCATAGAACAAAATTAATCAAAGTGATATAAATCTTTACCATTCTACTTGTGCTTTGCCAATCCTTGAAGTAAAAATCTGTGTCCCTAACAGGAAAAAGAAACTTTAAACAAGTTTTTTTTTCCCCTATTTGTCAGCATAAGACTGCCAGGAAGATAGTCAGAAATTTTGAAAAAAAAAAAAAACAAGATAAAAGATAAAAACCACAGACCCCCATTCATTAGCTTCTAAGTTGCAGACAAATAATTAAAAGCTTTTGAAAATGTAAAACCGGTCACTCAAGTACATCCTACATCTTACTATGACGACATCTGGGCAAAGCAAGTCCTTGTTCTCTGCAGATACAACCATGTTTTTGTAGCACATCTAACCTAGTTCTAATTAATGTGGTACAACTGTGCTTACCAAACTGCTTTCTCCCGAGCAAATTCAGCCATTGCTGTACTTCCAAAATTTCTCATTAATTGTGTTAATGGGGGAATTTAGAATACCTTATGACTCAACATGAGACTGAGTCCAAGGAAAATGTAAGCAGAATGGCAGCAGATTAATGTAGTGCCAGCCTATTCTGGTTGGCTTTTTAATTACAGAATAAATAGGAAAGCAAGTAACATGCAGAAGCGAGAAAAAATAAATGCATAAATTCAAGTGACAGATTATGTTTCTAATAACAACAAAACACGGTTGCTTGCCAAGGCTATTAATATAGTTTAATTATGTCACAGGTAAGGTTTGAGCATAAATAATATTTAAGGCGTCTCACACCAAAGAGTAAAAGAATTTGCTAAAATGCATTTGGACAGACACTTTATCACCTTTCATAGAGCAATTGTTTTTGGAAACCCAAAGAAACATGCCTATGTCTCCAAAGGGATTAACTTTACAAGCTGATACATAATTTTAAAATCTTTTATCCTCATATAAGTACAGAAATCACTTCCTTTCTAGGACCAGAAGGAGAGAAGAAAAATTAGTACTTGGATATTTTATATAACTTAAGATATTCACAGTTGCTATAAGCAAGATGGATGAGCCAGGAGGGGAGAGGATGGGATGAATAAGCCAGAGTAGAAAAATGGATTATTGATTTTAACCGTCAGACAGACATCAAACTGTGGCAGTCACACATAATAAGCAACATATGATTCAAATTTCCCTTTAATTTCATGGACGTTCTGCCTAAGAGGGATCATTGTTTTTGATTTTTTTTTATTCAGGATGATTTGACAAAATTAGCTTTGGCTGTTCCTTTCTTTATTGTTGATGTTTTATTTTCCACAGCAGTTTAAGAGAGAAAATGGACTAGTAAATGCTACTGATATTAAAAAAAACCCAACAACACAAAAAAACCCCAATGATATACCAACCTTTAAATCAAATTTCTCAAAAGACAAAAATCACATCCTAAGCTAGGATTTCCTGTTAAATTCCACTTGTACTACATATATGTGTGTGTATGTATATTTGCCTTCTGTTTTAAACAATAATTGTAATATTTTCAATAGCCGCATAACTTAAACAAATACTGACTTGTTTTTTTTTTTTTAATGAACTTCGTGTGAGGAACTGAAAAGTACTTTATTTTCGGGTTCCTTTGAAATCTCATTAACCCATCATATCACTGCATCACAAAGGGGAAAAAAAAAAGATTTTTGGCACTGCTGTGCTCCAGAAAGTATACTTCAAACATATGAGCGATCTAAATGTGAATTGATCTGATTCCTTTGCACTATATTATTGCTGAGAATTTTGTCCTTCACTATATGTAACAACACTGAACTGTAACCTATGAATCTCTCCATATGACTTTAATATATAACCTGGAGAAGAATTAACTTTAGTTTTAAAATAATAACATACATTTTGAGCAACTTTTCATTCATCTCCCATAATAGTTTGCATTTTACGATCCCTCTAAAGTATCTCGGACTATTTGTTGGAAGGAATATTTGGTTAATGCTTAATATCACCTAGAATAAAAATGGAAATAATAGTATAGCTATATCCCTTAAGTCTCACAGAAGTTTGTACTAAAGTGCACAGTACTAAAAAATAGTAGGGGGCAAAAATCTCAAAGGATTAAAACAACTCCATATTGAGGGAAGCACCTTTCATCTATCTCTAAGAAGCACTTATAACAACACAGCAAAAGGTACAAGCAGAGCACAAAACCAAGACAGAGTAAGGACTCAACAAACCCTTAACAAGAAAAAAAAAGAAAAGAATATATATGTGAATGCAATGAAAATAAAACCTAAAGCCATAAACTAAATATGATTAAAACTGATCAACAAAAGATCTGAAAAAAAATCCACAAACAAGAAAGCTCTAATAAAACTACAAAACTGTAGACATTAATCTTGGTTAGGTCTGACATCACCAGGCAGTATTTCAGGAACAAACATGCAGCAAAACAAACTTCCCTCTGTTAAATATGGTTTTTTCCTCTACAGCTAGTATGGTTACTATTGAAAGTACAGTGGATGCATCAGCAACTTAAAAGCATTGAATTCTGTACTCTGAATACTTCTAGGACAGAAGAATCAGAAGCATACCAAATTTGTTAACCTTCCTGCCTAGCTGGAGTTAATTTTTAAATGGGCCTACTTACAGACTTCCATGAAATCCATTCCGTGCTCAAGAAAAGAAGCAATTTTTTGAGGATAAACTATTTTTCTAACTGGACTATGAATGAAATAATGAATATAGCTTAACTGCAAAAGTATTGTGAAACCTTGATAAGAATGAGGGGAAAAAAAATAAAAAATTCTGGTGGACAGCCCTGTGATTAGCAGAATTGAGGAACTGCTTCTAATTTCTAGCAGATCAGAGAAGATGATTCACTTTATGACAATCATGACCCATTTTAAGACCTGCTCCAAACTGAATGAGTCAATGGCAGTGTCACCAACTGCTTATAGATTGACAGGTTAAAACAGGAAACCTAAACAATAACACCATCTTGAAGAATGTTGCCTCAGAACGATAGTAGATCCAGAAACGATGTCTGGAGTGTAAGAAAGAAGGAATGTGATTGTTAAGTGAGCATAGCAAGGGAGATGACTAAAATTCGCAGTATATTCGGTGATTCAATACTGAAGTTTTAATGAAGCAGCATCTACCTTCCCACATTGTTTAGAAAAGGTTTTGAAAGCAGATCCCACCATGAAAGAAACCATATATTTGTGATCTTTCAGAACCTGAGAAACAGTAAGGAAATAATTATCATTATTGCCATTTTTACATGACGGGAAAAAACATAAATGTAACAATTTAAGTCTCTGGCATACGGTAAATGAATAAGATCTTGATTCCCACTTCCCTACCAGTATGGTAGGACAATGTAGTCATACTGCAATATGTACCTACTGTGGTATGGGTGTAAAGTAGCATAAATATTTAGTTAATTCAGGTGAAATAAAACCGTTCCTCAGGAGGGTCTTCTTTTGTTTTTTTGGTTTTTGTTTTTGTTTTTTTTTTAAATTTTTTAATATAATACACCACATTTATCTTACCAGCTTTTATAAGGCACAAAGGATCATCTTTAGATGTCACAGTGGACATAGCTTCAGAAGTTGTTATACATGACTCCCTGAAATTACCCTCAGCTGAAATTACCCTCAGCTGGCCTAATTTTAGCCAACAGCCTTTCTTTTCATTTGGCTTTATTTGTCTGGAATTTTCACTTGAAAGTTACAATCTGTTATTTCAATGCTCCATCAGCCACCTGCCTTGGAACTTGTTGTAATTGTTTGATTAGTTATAATAAACTTACTTTCCTTTCTTCAACACACTGCAACACAGAGAGGTGCAACTTAGATGACTAACACAATGCATTATTGAACAGCTCAAATTAAAAGGGAATACAATTAAGGCTGCTATCTGTCTGGATGATGGATGCTCTATGTTTTCCTCCTTTTAAATCATGAATCTAGTTTTCTGTTTCACCAGTTCAGCTTGTAAATCTTCCACAGGAGATTTTTAACATACTGTGTTTCTAGGGAAGTGGCAACTCTCTCCACCCCAATGACCTCTGATATTTGACATCCTGTCTTCCACTCCATTTTCCCATATCTGATTACAGACAGGGAAAGGTCAGATTTTTTACTTCAGATACCAGTGTGCTCATGGGACCTGACTATCAGAGAAAAAATTTAGTATGGAGGAAAAGAAATGAAATTGGTCCCTTACCCTCAGTCCAACAGCTCTTTGGGATGTCCGATTTTTTCTCGTACTAAAATCCCTCAAAACAAGCAATGAAAATTAATGCCATAAGCTACAAATAATTTGACTCTCCCATAAGCCTCCTGTGATGACAGGAAAAACAAGAGGTAGCTCAAGAAGGAATCATATAGAAACAGATAAAGCAGCAATGAAGTTTCCTCACATCGTCGGAAAACCCGCAGATTTTCCTCAGAATTAGCTGAAGATTACATGACGTACCTTGTCCTTGTGCCAAAACAATGTATCAGTGAAGAAATCCTAAACACTATAATTTTTCAGAATCAAGGGGTATTAAGCATAGCAGTATCTTACAGTACTTTTAATGTTTTTCCTTATTGCACAAATAACACACTTTTGGTACACCAATGCTCAACAAAAGATGGTAATGTTCAGAGGCTTGATAAATCCATGCAGCATTTCTAAATCATCAGGACCCTTTATATTAAACAACAAAGTTCTGACACAACGTCTCAGAAAATCTCTGTGTAAATCCACATAAGTTTGGCCTTCTAAATGGCATGTTTGGAAACCAGTTGTAAGACTGGTTACACAAGCACAAGTGACATGAGTAATGAAAGGTATGCAAAGAAGGTGCCAGTATGTTAAAAAGGAGATTTGACTTCAGGCTGGCCTTATTTCAACATAGTATAAACTATTGCCATAGTCAGGTTGAGAATTTCTCTTTAAAAGTCTACTTTAAATGTTCCAAAATCGACATTCTTGTGCATACTATACTGGACGGAATAGCTGATACGTAAATAGAGTGGGAAATTCACAGGGAAGTCTGGTCATAAACCAATAAAATGTCATGCACCTTGAAACATATCTAAAGGTAAATTAATAATTCTAGGGAATATATTCTGAGACCCCCCACTCTTTCAGAGACAAAGGTAAATCTGAAAGAGGTGATGTGGTGCGATGTCACAGCAGTTGGTGATGTAGAGATGAGCACATAATGGAAAGGAAAAGGGTCAATATGCATGTCACCTATGTGCATAAAAGATACTCCATCACTGGAAAGAATGATAAAATGCATTTCCTATCTAGATCTTGCATGATGGCACCTTTGTTTAATTCTGTTTCCAGAATATTAACATAGATGCATACAACAACCAGGGTAGAAACTCCTACTAAATTTTAAAGCTGTACCTTGCTAAAGAAAGAATAAATGACTAAGCAACTAAAAAGGAAGCACATAAGAATAAACTGCTAGGCAAGAGAAATGCAAAATATGAAAGAAAAAATCCCTTAAAATTTATTTAAAAGTTTTATTCTTGTTATTATAAAATATGTGCATTTAACAACTATTAATGTATTAATCCTAAAATTCCCTTGTGAAAGAAGGATGAATTATTTCTCTTTTTTTCTTTTAGAGAATAGATATTGTGTTCCAGTTCAGTGAAGTACTTACTGGAGTATTACATTTAAGTGCTTGACTAATTTCAGTTTTCTAACTGAACCACAAGTATCTTACTTATCTTACCCTTATTTATAAAGCCCTTAAATATCCATACTTATGAATAAAATGCTAGGAGAGCCAAAACTTGAAGTTCTCTGAGGTTCTAACCTGATGCCTTTGCTGAGAGCTGATTTGTCTTTTTCTCCTATTTCTTAAGCTCATAAAAAGAGCAGCAGAAGCCAAAGGCTTCTCATAAACATAACCAGGAGATTAGCAACACTGGTAAACACTGAATATTGAGCTATCAAGCATTAGCAGAGAGATAAAGCAGCAGACTATTACGTTTTTTTCCCACATCTTGCCAATATTTCTTTTATGTAACAGTAAACACTCTTGTGTTATTCAGTAAATTCACAATGGCATCTATAGTATTAAACGCAGATCAGAAAACATAAGGCTTAACCTGTGTGCATGGATCTGAATTTACAATGCATGCTAAACTGTCTTCCTTTTGCTCTTGTCTATTATATACTCAATAATTCAAAAAAACAAGTCCAGGAAAGAGTAGGACTGAATAGCAAGATTCCCACATTATTATTTGGTAGGAAAAAAAAAATATTTAGAAGAAATGAACAACTGTATATTTAAAATACTGAAATTCAACCACCATCTGTTAGCCTCTAAGGCAGCTTTCATTAAGGCCGTCACCTCTTCATGAGTCACTACAGGGAGCTATCATTAACATTAGCCATGATAAATGAGGATGTTGCCAATTAAAATTATTCCACGCTAAAGCTTAGCAACATTCTGACAGTGTCACATAGCCTAACCACCACCTCCATTCTCTCAGATGCCTCATTAAAAAAAATCCCTGTTGCTGTTTAGATTATAATGCACATTCTAGGAGGTTCTCCTTGGTTACAGGGACAAGTCGGTCCTTTCAGGCTGCCTCTGGAAAGTACTAAGATGAAATCACTGAAAGAAGAGTCTACACCCTCTATAACACAGGGGGGTTAAAAAAAATATCAGGAAAATGGTAAAAAACCCCTTTATCTTATCACCGTAAATCTACAGGAACTTAATTCTAATCAGTATGTTTCAATATGCTGCAGTTGATAATACTATCACTAAATGTCATTCTAAAGAAAACAGTCTTTGAGAACCTACTTTCCCCTTTCCTCTGAACACCCCATATCTTTTATTTTTTTTCGTTTGTTTACTGAAGCTAAGTAGCAGGGTGGTTTATGTTTGGGTCTTTGAATGGATCCAAATGAGAAAAGCTGTCTTTTCTGTTTGGTTCTGCCGCCAAAAATCTCTTCTGTCAAGTAGGAAAACTACAGAACAGTTCAACCAGAAATAAGTATGAGAAACTACAAACTCATTTTCTCAGGAAGAGAACCAGTTTCCCGCTTTGGTCTTACCATATTATACTGGCCATATTTCCACTCTTACAGCCTGTCCAGCATTTGGGCTCCATCAGGTACGTGCAGCATGGAACCGCAGTAAAAAACCGGACCATTTTAATCACACAAAATGCATGTTAGGTAAAGGAAATAACTTCTAGTTTGATGCATGGGTAACATAAAACCAGAACACATTAGAAGGATGTTCAACAGCCATGAAGGAACTGAAGGCCTAATGAACAAAGTGATGAAAATTATGTGACCTGGTCCTAAAGCATTTCTGTTGTTTAAATTGTATTTTAACATTATTAAATAATAGTTTAGAATGTTGGTATAGATAAGTAGTGCAGGAAAGCTGAAAGACTAGGTGAAGGAGTTTTATTAAATGCATTTCAATAGGCTATTTTGTACTAGCCAAATATTACTGCCAAAATAGCAACAGAACTCCAAGACAAATTTTTAAAAATGTCTATTTGTTTAGGCAGTTCTGCTCTGAGGCTTTCCAAAAATAAAATTATAGCATTTATATGCTAAAAGCAATCTTTTATTTCCTGCTACTATAAATGCAAAAGAAATAAAAAGTTAAAACATCACTAAAGCTTAGCATCACAAAGGAAACTCATGTCATTAAACCCATGGTACTCCCTTGCTGAAGGACTTCCTAACAGCATTGGTCTGTCCTTGTGCTCATTCCTTTCTCTCACAGCTGCCCTTTCTGAGGTTGCTTGGAAAGCACTGTGCCACTAGAACAAACTGCTTCTAAAGGGTTTGGTGTTGCTTCTCCTTCACAAAGAGACAGTCCCTCGCTGCTGAGGAACAAGACAATGCAAATACAGCCACCAGACTGACCCTTAGTCCAGCTTCACAGGCTCCTGCTTACTTCAGGCTTTTGGTCAGCTCAAGCATTCCCAGGAAAAACTAATTTCTGTAAATTTATTCCATCATTTAGAAAGGGAACTGTGAAATCCTGGATACTGATAAAGATTGCATTCCAAATTTAATTTACCATTTTTGTTCCTTATTTATATTCTTTACTTTGTTTACCTAAAACAATTAAGCTAGGCTGGTTGGTTGCATAAACTAATATAAACCAGGCTTTGAATAAATCATATTTTTATTAAAATAGGAAAAAAAAAAACCATTCCTAATTCTGGTGATGTTACATATAAATATTTTAAAAGAACTTTTTAGAAGGTAGAAAATAATACCAAGAAATTAATTCTTCACTTTACCAAGTTTCATTTAGAATCTTCCGTGTGAGTAAAAAGCCCAAAAGAACCATCTCACCCTTTTTATTTACCAACAAACATCAGTTTATGCTCTGGTACTGCTGAAAGTACTTCAAGCAGGAGTCTTCCTCCTTATAGTCTACACTGTGCTTCAGATTGAAATTCTAAAAGACTTTATTTTGCTTTGCCAGTAGCTGAATGTACTGTCAAAAGATCAATCATAATGTGTCTGCTGAAAGTTTTGACTGGAAGACAAATTGACTCAGACCCAACTTTTCATCTTTAACAGGGCCCTTTCTGTTGTACTGAACTCTGCAAACACTGAGAAATAGACATAGAAATGGCTACCACTCTTTGCTTCCTTCCATGCTTAGGAGAAAATGTTTTAATTTGTTTCTTGGATTTTTTAAATTAGTATGAGAAAAACAGATAGAAGGGAAATTGCTGGAAAGGGTGCTTTAAGAATATTGTATCGCATTTAACTCTGAAATGGTCCCACGTGATAGCTTCCTCTACAATTCTGTTTCATCACCTACCTCCACTACACCATCTGCCTATTCAGACAGCTTAAACCAGTTCCAGTTTTTCATAAAGAATCCTTTGTATCTTTACAAAGGAATCCTTAGCTCACTTAAAACTTGGATTTCAGAGCCAATCTGAACCTTGGGGAGCATGGACCCCCATGAAACACATGGCATGGCTACACAAGGAACAGCCAAATGGAGAAAAGTTGTCAAGAGCAAAGCTGGAGGAATGTCCACGGTTTCATAAATCCTAAAATCTTCCATCAAAGCTACTTTGTTCAAACTTATGTAAAGATTACCCCTTCATTCTTTTTGATCTGCCTATTACCAGCTTTACGCTTATCAGTACCTATTTTCTACCTATTTAGCTGATCAAAGTGGAGCCCAAAAACGTAAGTTTAATTTGCTTCCATAATCTTGTAAGGTAGAAGCACACAGAATCATTCAGAATAAACAACAGCAATTTTGTAGCTCATAGGACACTGATAAAATTGCTGTGGGGTGATGAAGCAAAATAAGGTTAATTAAGAAATTTCTCAGCATCTACTGGAAGGATAGTGCAGTATCTACATGCCACCAATGTTCTCTTAAAATCCAGGACAAAAATAATCTAACACAGCAAGAAAGGAGTATAAAGGATATTATTTAAAGTTCAAAAAGTCACAAAATAGCTTGTTTTCAGTGTCTAGGAAACTTAAGAGAGTACAACAGACCACTTGCTTCTTGGCAGTGAAGGAGGTGGTCAGCTAGCTAGGCTTCATAAAGGACTGGGTGTGTTAAGTAGATGCAGAACTGTTGCTAGCACTAGAAAATATCCATTTGTGTGCCAGCTGGCTTGCGGCAGGATAAACTATACCTTGAGTTTGCGTATTTCAAACATTCTTAACAAGTGAAGTGAAGGTCTGCAGGTTGTGCTCACACACACGAGACCCCAGTGCTGTTCCGAAAGGTGGAATCACAACAGTTTCTTAGGCAAACAGTAATTAGTGGCTGTCTATTAGAGAATCCAAACACGACTGTATGGTTAGAGAAGTCAATGAGAAAAAGCAGAGTGCCAACTCTATGTGTTCAAAGGTACTGGCAGTTCCAGAGCTGAGTGCTTTGCACCTGTTATTTCCCACCTCCAGGGTGCACAAATGTTAAATTAGGAGGGTTTTTTTGAGTAAAGAAAGTGAAAAAATCTGTACCTATTGCATGCTAGTAGTAGGGGAAGGAAAAGGCAAAGATCCAAACACCCATTAAGCATCGCAGACTTGGCACAGGCAATGAGGAAATGCATGGACTCACACAAAAGCAAAGAAGCTTATGTTTTGGTATATTTACTGATGAAAGTTATTAGAGTGTCTTCTAGTTTTAAAAAGCCTTCTTTTATCTTTACATGGAGCAAGAATTTGCTAAAAATTTTCCATGGTAAATGTTGCTCCCTTGTTCTCATTAATCAAACTCAGTGTTTAAAACTGCCACAAGTCCCTACAACATTTTCCTAATGACTATCACTTTTTGACTATACATCCCACTGTTTTTCTGTAGCCTAAGTAACTGTCTTAAAATTCATCCCCCCTAGCAGATACAGAAACAACTTAAATGACAGAGCTCCAGGCTGAGAGAAGTGAGGTGGAAGGAAAACAGCAAAGTTGGTATCTTCCGTGGTTGAAGACTGATAAAACCCTGAAATCACGCTTTAGTTGACTACACAAATAGGGTATGAAAAATTCTAGTGGTTTTAAGCCAGACAATAACCCAGAAAATGAACACTGCACATTGTGAAATCCTAAGCAGCTCTGTAAAACAGTGTGACACTTCCCACTTCCAAAAAACACATTTAGTCCAACAGGCTGTCACCACACAGCCTTCTGTGAATGAGAGAGTACCACTAAACAACATCACTTCTACTTATTGCTGTCACCCACAGTGAGCTGCAGATCTTACTAATCTTACTAACCAGAAAATGCATCTCTCTAACTATTAACATAGACACCCACTTGAATATTTCCAAAGACACACATTTAAATATTTCCTAAGCAAATTGTGTAGAAAATGAGCAGACAACATGCACAAGTGAATGGGAATGTGCATGCACAAAGGAAAGCATCAAACGATGTCTGTTAGCATGCAATCACGTTGCTCTACAAGAGTCATGTTGACAGCAGGTCTGACTTCACATTTATAGGACTTCCACAAATGCTTTTCTAGGCATACTTTTGAGGATGTATGCATTGATATTCTGATTTTACAGTGAACAACCCATGGGGAGAGTAAGGTTCATTTCACAATCCTCTCTAGGTCCCAAAGCACACGTGCCTGAGGTAAATAGAAAAGACTTTTGTGTTACTCACCCAAAGTTTCTGCAGTTAGTTACTTGTTTATATTACTAGTGACATCCAGCCCTCTGCTTAGAAACCTGGCAGTCAAGATATGGTAAATGCTTGTGAGGAGTTGGTGGAAAATGGGAGGTTTGCCATCAGTGATGGGTTTATGCAACCTTTCTGAAGTTGCTAAGAGAAGACTCCTCCAGCTACATCTTCTAATCACGAGTTTTCCACTGGGAAGTCTAAATTGAGTTATATTTTGCTTAGAACAGCCTTAAGAAAAGCTCTCATATACTGAGAAGATGAAGACAGAACCTCTAGATGGCAATAATTTACTTAATTCATGTGTATTTAATTCTAAATAATAAGAATCTGTTCAGCAGTCCTGGAGTGGAGCTGTAGGAGTGGCTTCTCCTGTTGGAAATGCCTCCACAATGAAACTTTTGACATGGAATATTTTTTTGCCTCTGTTTTTGAACCAGAAGAATGTTCTAGGGAATTTATGCTGAGAAGGAATATATTTATTTGCTGTGTTGCCTGCTGGAGCAGCTGTGTCCTAGGCCTCAGAAAACTGAACATGTTCTTGAATATTGGTGACTGCAGAGGTATTTTTTTCTTTCATATCTTTGAAAAGCAATGCCAGATGTTAAGCAGTGAATTACCCCAAAATATGTGACCCCTAATAGGTATCACAGGAAAAAGAATTCTAATGGGTGACTTAGGGGTTTATGGTATACATTACCTGGGAGGAACTAGGAGAAGTCAACTTGTTCCACTGTATTGTGTACGATTCAAAGTATCAGTGATACAAAAGTGGAATCACTCAGCTTAGCATTAACAACTCTGCCCAGTCTCTCTGGTGACCCTGAATACTGATTCAATAAAAGAATTAAAATGTTTTAAACTAAAACATTTTAAAAAATAATTAAGTGATAGTAAGCATCTAGTCTAGATCAAGTGTGTTTCTGCAGTTTTCAGGCAACATAAGCAATATTTTTTGCTTGTATTTCATATGTTCTGCTACAGTTGTGATCAGATACCTTGAAGACTTTGTATGTATCTTTGTGATAATTCTTAGGTAAGTTCTACTGTTTCATGCATCTTCTACAAGGTATTAATGTTCGAAGTTCTCAACATCCTTCCACTGCACCTGGGCAGCTGACCAGATCAAAACCACCTTTGCAAAAAAGGTGGTCCTGATGGACAGTGAACAAGCCACATGCCCTTGTGGCAAAGAACAGGCTGTGGACAATCCTTGGAGATACAGCCCAACCAGACATGGTCCTGGGCAACTGCAATTTTGGGGGGCTAAATTTTCTTTCCTCTGAGCTCCTGCAGAAAGTCTTTACAGAAGGAAGAATCTGGATCCCTGAGAGTGACGCTTTCAATACCACCATTTACACTGGAGTTATTATTTGGGACAGGCTGTTTGTTTGTTTATTTTAAAGACATTACTGGAAAAAGGAACATTCAACAACTTGAATATCAGTCAGAGTGTGGTTTCAATATTATACAATGGATTTCATTGCACAACAGAGAACGTCAGGATTGCAAATTAAGGGATGAGAGTCTCTGGCACCTGGCCTGAGCTGGAAATCTGAGAGATTGATATCCATGGATTCTACAGCTCACCAGGGCATTGCATAGGGATCCATCAAGATAGTATCTCAGATACAACAAAAGATCAAAGAACAAAATATATTTAAAGTTCAATAATTAGAATTCAAACACCACAGTTTTATGGGAAGCTACATGTTTGTCAGGCACTGTCCTAAGTGCTCAGAAAGAAGCAAAAATATACCACTGGAAAACATAACATTCCCCTTCTCTAATAAATTCTATCTACTCCACAACATTGCCTACATTTTCTGAAGATCTTTGCCCCAAGTTAAGCAGATCTATATTAATAAACACAGTTAGTAACCTTTGTGTGCTGTGTGACAAATTCTGTTGTGGTTTAGAAACCCTCAGGAGTTGATGACATTCATCAAAATATATTGCTGAGGACTCACATATTTTTCTCAAGCAGTTCTCCTAAAAGATGAAAGCAGCATTTAAAGAGCTTACAGAGTCACGCAAAAGCAGCAAAAGGATTTAAGTAATTAATAGTTCTGGCAACAGAGAACTAGTATGAACACTATCACTTTACCTTTCTCAATACCAGGCCCTATCTATTAATGATGCCATAGTTATTGATCCATAAGAATTTCCGTAATAAAACAGCATTTTCAGAGGTGATATAAAATCAAGCTCTTTTCCTGAGCCTTAGATATCTCAGCTCAAATGCCAAGATTTTATAAACCTCTGCATGCAGAGGTAAAAAACTAAACAGTTCCTTGTAATTAAAGAAGCCTTTTATGTCATAAGCACTTTTTTTTTCTATTCCACTTTTTAAAAAAAATATTTTATCCAGAATAAACAGAGAGGCGGATTAAAACCCATATTTTTCAAATATATGGGACAATAATTCAAAATCTAAGACTATTTCTCTGAAGTTCTTGATTAATATACCTTACCCTTGACTCAGAGATTTAAAAACTTCCTTATGTTCCTTTACTATCACTGTTATAATAATGCGGTAGTTAAAATACGTACCATGGAAAAGCCTTAACGTGCATTTTAAAAAATATACAATCTTCACTTGAGGAATTTAAAATAACTCAAAAGACTGAATACAGTGATAGTGGGTCAAAACCTATACTGCAGAAAATATTTCCTTTAGAAAGGATGGATAAAATATACCAGCTTCAGTCCACAGAGCTTTTTAATATATGAACAGACCTCTCTAAGTACATATTTAGACAAATGACCAGAATATGGCCTTGTGGCTAAATAACATTTAATTAAAAGCACTCTGAGAGGATCATACCATTTCTTAGATTCTGTACTCTACACTAAATATGTGGAGCAAACACACTTGTCAGGAGAACCATGGTGGCGGTTGGAATTTTTCCCCCTGTGTATTTGGGTTCATGCAGTGTCTTTACTTGAAAACTTTCATTAAAGAAGTGAGATCAATGCTGTGTGATGACAATGACAAAGGAACACAAATTATTTTGGATTCCTGGTTTTCAAGAACTGAATTTAATTGCTGTGGTTAGGAATAAAATAAACACTGCTAGAATATATCATATGTTACAATATAAGCAGTTAGAAACAATAGTTTCAGAAAATAGATGTGACACTGCAGTTTAACCAAAAAGACTTAATTCTAGACTATGCACTTGATTTGGCAGGCTACAGCTACTTTACAGGCCTAAGATACAAGGCAGGGTTTTTTCACACTTTGCAAGTTGCCTTATTTCAGCAAAGAGAGACTGAAAAATACTTTTGTAATCAATAAACTGACTTTTTTTGAAATAAAATCAGTGTTATACTGATGACTTTTGTCCAAACTCACCAATATAAAACATCAAACTTTTTTTTACTAGTAACTTCATCCTCTATTAAAAAAACCCCTCCATTTTTACTTCTACACAAAATCTTAAAGCATTTATCAATTTGTTTATCTATAGTTTTTATTTGTGTAAGAGAAATTCAGAGTGAATATCCTACTTTCTTAACACTCTACTCTGCTTTTCATTGAAGAGTTAAGATTATCTTTGGAAATCCAGCTGGATGAGCAGGAAAACTAAGTTAGTAGTGGCCATGCATAAAACTTGTAAGATTTTCCAAAATAGCTCCTGAGCAAACAGTTGTCATCCTGCCACGGCTTCTGTTTTCTTGTACCCAGAAGTTTGAAGTGATTTCAATCAACTGTAAGATATTGACTGAGACATTTTAGGTCAATGTTTTTACTAACAGCTGCTCCACTGTAAAACTTCTCATTTACTGGGAAGTACAAGGAGAAAAATTATAATAACGAAGGTGAGAATGACACTCTGGTACCTGAGAGCAGGTAAATGCAAAGGCAAAGAACCCAGCAGTATCCCAGAGAAGCAAATGATTTAACCGCATGGCTGCCTACCTCATTACACGGAGAAATATAGTCTTGCAAGTTTTGCCTTCATCCTGTGCTGTGTGGAATAGCAAATCCCAGCATTTCATAGAACAGCTGTTACAGTGAATTTATGAAGTACATACTCTTCATCTTCCTCTGTACCTTCCCTCTTTTTTTTCCCCCTTGATCAGGCATCAGCAAAATAGGCATGACTGAATATGTTTCCTACCTTTTCCATTACTTATTTATGTATGTCTGCTCTGGGGCTATACAAGATGGTGGGAAATGTGGGAAACATTCTGCACATCACTGTTGCAAGACAGTACTAGTATAAATGACACTGATACAGCAAAGTATCTTCCCACAGGCACTAATTAAAAAGCAATAAGCTCACTTGAGAAGCATTTGCTTCCATTTTTTTTTCTCTTCACTACTCAATGCACTGAAGTTTTTCTCCTTTCCTTCCTGATTACAACTACCCATTAAAACCTGAGACAAAGAAAAGTACGAGATAGAATTAAAAAAAAAAAAACCATAACCCAAATCTCCCTTGCGACTCTCCTGTGCATGCCTTTGTATGATGAGTTACAGCTAATATTTTCTGACTAGAAAGCCTTGTTTTCAGAAATCTGACTTTGAAAGAGCTGCTTATTAACAGAGACTCGGGTTCTGAAAACAGGCTTCTGACTTGACTGCCAGTTTTTTTGTGATGAAATATCAGTATTTATATATTTTCTGCAAAGTGTTAACTTCTTTAATAGTTACCACATACCTGTCACTGTTAAGGACAAGTATTACAACATGTGCATGAATTGTATATTCCTACGTGAACATATAAGGTGAGCCAGATTATATTCTGACACCAGAGCAAAAGCAAAATCAGTGCAAGTAAATGAAGATGGCTCACTTTGCCTGTAAATAAAAAGCAGACAGCTGAGAGAACAAAAATTGGGAACAGACAACTAAGACCTCAGAAGTCACCAATGAGGAAGGAAAGGAATGGGAGAAGAAAAGGAGAATGAAGGCACTTCACTTTTATTTACGCCTATCAGCAGCTATCCCTTTACTTCCTGCAATTCCAAATGGTCTGTTGTCTCTTTGCTTATACACCTGGTCACTATATAAAGACATCAAATAAAGAAACTTCAGTAAAATTTTTTGGTGCCTAAACAGGGAGCAAAACCAGGTTTTAATACTGAGGAACCAAGGATTCACTCTTCGCTTTTGTGCTGAAGGAGATAAGTGAAGAATCTAAGCCTAAGGACTGAGTCATGACCTGTAACTCTATTTGCTATAAGTCTGTAAGTCTCCTTGGTCTCCGTCTCTTTGAGATAACGTAACTGAATTCAATAAACTGCATTTAATTAATTGATTAACTTTTAATTGAGACTTTAAACAGGAAAGAACTGCCTGTGTATCCTGTACAATGGGCTGCTGAAGTTCTTACTATATTTTTCATTAAAAATAGGCTTATTCCTACAATAGACCTGTAGATGTAAGAACATCAGACCTTTAAAAGGGCTATGTTAGGTACTGGTAGAAGTTTAGACAGGGCAAATTGGAGTTCATCAGGGCCTACAAACACAGCAGAGAAGTGGAGTCAGCTGGCCAGTACTGAGTTCCCAATCTATTGGGTCCAAGTTAGCAAGTTTAAAGCCCACTTCAGTTTATTTACAGGCCTACAGTCAAGCTACCACAGTCTGCAATGAAGAAATGTATGGAGTTTGGTTAAGATTTCTCTCCCTCATACCACAATGGATTTCAATATTTCAATTTATATCTTTCCCTCCCCATGTATAATTCTTATATTCACACCCAGAGTATAAAACACTTTCCTTTAGAAAGAAAAATACTGTGCAAATGAAAAACTATGTAAAATGCCTATCAAGAATTTCCCTTTTATCTCACTGAGAAAGAAAAAAGAATCTTCTTGGATAAATACATGGATTCTCCCCTTAAGACCCTAAATCATGAACAGGAGAAAAAAAAGTTCCTGGTAGGTTGAAGAGCAGAAGTGGTAATACAAGAAAGAACAGAAGTAACTTTGGCATTATGGTATCTTGTCTGTTGAAGGAAACCACCTATTCTGAAAGTGATATGCTTGGTCCTGTGGCAGGGGGAGAAGAATGAAAACAATTCCGATACCATTAACAGATGTAGTTTATACTGGGATTTAGAGCATCTTTATAAAGTGTTTAACAGCTGACCCTTCAGCACTGAGAGTGATGTGTCACAGGGGTTAGGAAGCTCTGCTGTAATCACCAACATGGGATGAAGTTCTGCTCTGTTCTATAATCCATGAGGACCATCTCACTGGCAAACAACAGGCTAGAAAATTAAAATGAATCCCCAAATTCAAGTGCAGACAGGTGGTGACAGGAATCTAAATCTAGGAAACTAAATTACCATTTTTGTAAATCTCTTGGCAAAGTTAATGACAGGTTTACTTTTCTCACAAGAGGAATTTTCAATCCCGCCCTTGTTACTGGCACCTGAACTGAAAACACTTGTGTATCAAACAGGTCAATTTAACAAACAGGATCTTCTCTTTAATCAGTCCACTTCAGATTTTATGTTACAGCAGTCCCAGAAGTAGTAGTCTGCAGTCTGTGTCTTTGATATGGTGCTGAGTAACTGCTGCAGCAAATACTATTATTTTCTAAACACTGTAACAAAGATAGAAAATCATGATGGAAAGGTTCTACCACAATGCAAAGGCAGGAAAGGTTTACTTCAGGCATAAAAATTTCCAAAGGTGATGAAAAGGAGTGTAAAACTTTTGAAGATTAATTTTTCACAGAGAATTAATTTTCCTTTCACTTTCATCGGGTGAGGTTTAAGTATAACTTCACTCGTCAAGTATTATAGGTCTAAAAGTTTTACTTTAATGTAAAATAGTTATAAGTGACAGAGAATAAACCATCTGCTTTTTATGAACTTTCGAAGTCTAGAGATAACTATGCTTGGTTACTAAACACTAGAATGAATGTATTACTCTAATATTTTTACAAATTGAAGTCAATCAACCGTGAAGAAATACAGTATATTAATGAATACATAAAAAGACCCTGCTTACAATAACACTGTGATTTTCAAACCATGAGTAGGCATAATATAATGTAAAAATTAAGAGAGAGCTGTATTCTTGTTTCTTACACAACACCCCTGTTAACAGATTGTGAGTCTCTGTGCGTCAGCCAGTCATTGCACATGGAGATTGGTGTCTCAGGAGAGTCTCAGCCAGTGGGACTTCCTGCAAAGCTGTGCTCCATGGATCTTGTTGTTGACTTGGTTTTACACTACACTGAAACTAGACTGGAACTGTAAAATAACATCGTTGAAGCCAAGTAAAGTGCTGTTTAACATTCAATTTACGTATCAGTTATTATTTGTCCAAAAGAGACGAATGATTATTTCCACTTATTCCTGAACTGAAATTTTATTCCAATGTAGACGTGCTGCTGGTGGTGACAAATGGAGAGGCCTCTTCCCTCGTGATTCCCATAGGAAAGGAATTTTACATACACACACAAAACTACGTTCCCCCTGCCCTGTCTCCAAAAGTCCTCATCTATGTCTGCATTATCTCTTCTCTCTTGAGTCTTGTTTGCAAAGTGAGAGCAGAAAGACAACCAAGGAGTTGCTAGAGATAGTCATGTCCTTCTTCATTTCATATGGAGACCTAGTGCCAGTGAATTCATCAAAATTTTAGCTGTATAGTTGAGGTTGACATAAGATCGTGATGAAACACAACATAACTTCTTTTTTCACCTGTGGTCTTCCAATTTTTATATAAATATGAGATACATTGTTAACAGGTATGTTGCATTCTGCTGAGTTTTAGCTCTGTATGAAGTAGGCAGAAAAAGGCTTGTAATTTCATCTTAAATGTAAAGGCAGACTTAGATATTTCACCCCATATATTTCAAGAGCAAAGATATTAACTGAGTCAAATACCAAGAAACAGATATAGATTCGTAATGCATCAGAGCTATTGGCACTAAAACATATTAAATATTGCATAACAGCAAGAATTAATAAAATAAATCCTTCCCTTTTCCCACTTTATTCTACTATATTTTGTTTTCAGGAGGCTAACTAGGGTTTTTACATCATCCCACTGGATTTTGCAACCATATGGTCAAACGGAGAACACAGCGACTAAGTGGTAGACTTCCAGCCTCAACAATCTGCATTTGAAAAGGAGGAGATCCATATGTTTTTCTCCTTCTCTTTCTATCTCTCTCTTTTCTTTTTCTTTTTTTTTTTTTTTTTTTTTTGTTTTTCCTTTCACACGTGTCTCA
>VZRV01005920.1:338218-521590 GCA_013398115.1 Falcunculus frontatus | reverse complement strand
GTGTGTCCTGTACCAGTTGCTACAAAACTTGTGCTTTTTTTGCCTAAGACACAGGATTTGCAGGAGCACTTTGTACTCTGAGACAGTTTAAATTCCCGACAATACAGGAAGCTTAAAGTTTGCTCATTAAAAAGAGCCTTTCCCAGAAGTTAATCTACTGCCTTAGGTTTTACCAGCAGCTTTTGGATTTAAGTATAATTGGAGAACATTTATGTATAATTAAAGCACCTACAGACAGGTATATCTAATGCAAATTGTTTTCTAAGCGGGATGCATCTATTTACTGTAAACTAGTGACAAGATTGTTGCAGCCTAATTCCTTACAGGTCTACTTTCTGAACTGCTGAGACTCATTAAAAGTCAGTATGAATGGCATGAAGGTTTTTGATCTTTTCTTTATTATTAGCCTCTATGTCACTTAAAACACTGGCATAGACCAGATTCTGGACCAGCTGTTTTCAGGTGAAATCGTCTTTCTTCAGTTGAAAGAATAAAAAAAAAAATTCTACCATTTTATGCAATTAGTAATTTTATACTTACTCCATACATATGTGCTTTGCACAGAAAATCCTCGCTGCAAGATAAAAATGCCAGATGAGAGGTGAGGCTGCTCATGGAATATGCTTTAAAAAATGAAGTGCATCACTCCTAATATGCTTGATCACATTCAGTTTTAATCAGTACTTTACTATTTTGAGATGAATCTTTAAAGACAAGGGAGAAGAGAGTGTTCAGTTATATTTATTCTCACTTGTGTATTGTTTATGGGCGTCACATAACCTTATTACTGTAAAGGGAGTAAAATCAGGCACTGATTTGGCTCACTAGCCACAGTAGCCCTTCTTTTTTGAGAGAAACCCCCAATTCAATTTCTCGCTGGAATGGATTTTTCACAAATAAGGATAATCCTTCATTTAGTGTTTACACACTTGGTTACCTCTTAGCATTCCTGCCTGCCATATCAAGTTTTAAAATTTTATTGAAAATTGTCAGAATTCATTTATCCATTATTTGGTCTTATTATAGTTATGGACGAGCTGACATTCAACAAATTTTGCATTAGGAAGTAATAGTCATGATTTTATCAGAATATAACAGGACCCATCCCAAATTTTGTTTCATTTTCTTGAGACATGTTACTGTCCATGTATGTCCAACATATGCAGCTGCACAAAATGAGTATCTGTACTGGCAAAAAGTGAACTATTTTCACTCTCCCACCTTCTTTCTCCCCTTGTCACCTAACACAGACAAAAACCACTCAGGCCCCCTAATTTATTTTATCACAGAATAGAGGGCAAAATGGATTGTATCTAACCATGTATCTAACCATCTCCCTGAATTATACAGGAAGACCTTGCTCACCACACAAAGTTAAGGTTCAAGCATATCAGTTATATTTCAAATAAAAAAGCTACGAAGTTCCAGTTCTCTTCAATGGAAAGTATAAACTGATATATGCTAGAAAGAAGTAAAGGCAGAAGAGAAACATAAAAGTCAAACTGAATGAAACTTTTTGCAGCAGAATACTAACATTTTAAATAAAATGACAAAATCTGCAGAGTTACAAGAATCTTAATCTAGTAATTTCATTGTAGTTGAATTAAATAAAGCCTATGAGTTTCATTTTCCTCTTGAAATTACTGTTTTGCCAAAATGCCAAAGTCAGCAATCTTAGTCCTCATCACTGGGCCTGAATTTCGGGAAACAGCTTCTTAAATCAGCAAAAAAAAGCAGCACTGAGACAGAAGGGGACAGAGAAACAAAGACAGAACCTGCTCGCTCTTGTTTCTCATCACAGTTCAGCCTAGAATCTGAACTGCCCCATCCTGCATTCCCTTTAATTGGGTTGGCCACAGGGATAGGATGAAATCAGGTCTAACATTTGATGACATCAACTGAATAACTATGAATACACATTAAAGAAGGACTGTCATGAGATCAAGACCTATAGGGAAATTAAGAGAAAAATGAAAAAAAAAAAAGTCTTTGACACTGTTCCAAGCCAGGAAGTGAACATTAGTTTATTTAAAAATAAGCATTAGTTTATTTTTAAAATCCATCCTCAATAAATAAATCTGTACATCACCATCAAGAACTGATGGTATTTTATGACATAGTCTTATACCAAAAAACCCCACCCTGTATGACACTACATAATAAACACATGGCCTAAAATGCAAGCAAAAAAAGTGAAAGAAAACATAAATAATATGTTGCATAGTGAAAGCAGCCTTGTTTCCATAAGTTGGCATTGTGGCCTTTGTTTTTCCTTTTCAGAATATTAAAAAAACTTTTAGTACTGTACAAAACCGCAGAGCATCCTTTCCTATTAGTCCAGAATAAAAACAACCCTCAATCTGTCACCTTACAAATGACTGAAGTAATTAATATCCTATAAGGCAGGAGATGCATATATAAACTGTTTATTCTGATGGCACCTGACTGCACTATTTTAAATCCATTTTGCATTTCACCAAAAGTACTTCATTCAGGCAGAGACTCAGTCTGGTGACTTCACCTCAACAGAATGGTCCATGATGCTCAAGACTCATGCCAGTAACCAGAAAGCCTTTTAAGTTCGGCGATTTTTTTTTACAAAATTGTATTAAATTATTTCTAATCACATATAGAAGGAGCTTGGAAGTTTTGGACCTGAGCTAAAGCACATATAACTACAGATTCAGAAGAGATTGCATATTAAAACAAAATTATTCTCCCACTCTTAAGCACCACCTAAAACATCAGGAAAACCTTGGGCTAAACACATTCCTGCCTATTTGCCCAAGTTGGTTAGTTCAAAACAAAGAAAGTAATTAGACCTGACTGAAATGAAAAATCTAACTTCAGGGGAATGAATTTTCTCCATCAAGCAAGTCAAAATGTACACAGATAGTATGAACACCCAGACAGAACTTGTTGCTCAGATGAGGACAGTGCCTAACAGTACATCCTTTTAGATGTGCAGGTCATAGTGTATGAGCAGACAGGCAATCTGCAACCTGAGCAAGGCCCAACACACTTCAGGGAAACATTTTTTTATGTTTTGAGCATAGGGCCTACCATCTCTATTGGTAACAGACAAATAACACCATCTTTGGTCATTTTTTCCAAAGTTAGAAACATTACTCTGCAACACTCCTGAGTCAGGATGAGGCAGCAGTGTTTTCAGCCAGCAGGATTTGTGCAGAGCTAAGCAGAAGAAAGCCAGCAAAAAACATCTCTTGGTGCTCTTTACAGGAACCTGAGGCATCAGCTAAAATGCAGTGCCTCACTCTGAAAAAGCTAACTTCTGCCAACTGAACTGACTTTTGTGACTGCACTTATGGAGATAAGGACATGTGGAACATAATGATTCCAATTATTAAAGCCTGAATTCAAATTTTTTTTTAAAAAGCTATAAAATCTAGAACTTGGGGATGTACAGACAGATTCAAAACTGCAAAGTGCTTCCACCATCAGATCGTAAACAACTGATGTGCACATGCAGATCAAATCTAAGCAAATATACCAATGATGCTCTCTTCAGTCATCTTTTAAGACAGTGTGCAAATAGAGCCTAAAACTTTACAGGGCTCAGTGTTACCTGCACATTTGTATAGTTATTTAAAAAAAAGGAACTGGACTCCCAAGATAATCAAGTTCTTAACACAGAATAATTTACGATATTTCAAAATTACCCCAAAACAAACATAACCCCCTTCTACCTTCAGGATATACCACTAAACTCCTTTTTCTGCATGAAGTAGCAAGCTTTAAACATGCCATTACTACAGGGAACCAATGATGTTTTGTTTTGTCCAGTTGCTCACAGCAGAAAAATTTAAATAAGTACTAAGAATTTATTTGTGGATATCACCCCCAAAAAGAAGGGGAAAACCTTCATTAGAACATCGCTTACCTCTGCCAAGAAAGTTAAATCAATGTAACTACCCTGGTTGTGGCTCCATCATGTTAAAGATGTTTTATAGTAATGAGAGCTGAGGAAAGGTTTAATGAATTTGACCTTAACACCTTTAGATCACAAACCTATCCAAACAAGTCTAATCAATATAACTTAAAATTAGCTGATTTTTTTCATTTAGAGAAGTCTGACTTTTACTTACAGAATGTTTAAGTACCTTAAACCTATCTTATTGAATAATTCAGTCCAAAACTAGGAAAAACAGCACAGCTGAGACATTCCAAATGTAAAGATTTGGCATGATTTCTTCCACAGGGAGTTAGAATAAATACCAGTTTATAGTTCTTTTGGAGGTAAGCAGTCCCTTTACTATGTTTTAAACTAACCATTTAAAACTATCCATAACTTCAATAATAATATTCATCATCATCATAATCATTATTAGTACAATTATTATTGTTATTACTATTAAGAAAATACATCAGCTTCTTAATGGGGATGAAGGTACACTTGTAAGAAAATAGTTTGACATTTGCTACTTCTCCTACTACAATACCATAAGTAAATACCCTTATTTTTTTCCTCCTGAGACAGCTGGTGCCTGTGATATCCCAGCATTTTAAAAACTAGGATAAAAATTACTGACCCTTTAGATTTGCTTAATATTCATCATTATGAAAAATGTTGAAATAATGTAGTGTGAGCATGATCTCTTTGTACTCACAGCTATCTAAGGAATAATACTGGGTAGACAGAAGTTTGGCTGTACTTTAATAAAGAAAGCAAATTAGGAGAGTTATGCACAGGGACATCTGAATCTCAGTGGCAGCTGCCATATTAGAAAAAAAAAGCCCCACTGTCACATACCATGATTTGTTTGTATTGTAATACATTCCAGCAGCACATCCATAGCACATTTTGGTCTTATTGAGTAGAAAAGGGGATCCAAGAGGGATCAAGAAGGATATACCTACATATGAAACTATGGCTCTAATGTTAAGAATGCTTATGAATACTCACTGTATCTTCTTTCAACATAAAAGGCTAAGAAACATTAGAAAGAGGATCCTTCTTCATGAGAGGAGGAGTTATTTTATGGAGAGAAGGCCATCTTTGCATGTAGTTAATGACAGCACTGCTGCCAATAATTAATGTGTAACTTTTCATTTTCCTGTCGAACAATACACGTTTGGGGGTGCCATGCGCAAGCAGAGGGAAAGATCGTTCCCTCTCTGGTTATATTTCTGCCTCCCAGAAGAGGGGCCCCCCAAACTGCCCCCTAAACTAAAGCTGAATAAGGCTTGCTTATCACATCTGGTGGTACTCCCTTTTTTTCTCCCCAAAAGCTATACATCTAAACAAAAAGGCATAACAACATTAATAGAAATAGCACAAGACCTATAAGAGTGAAAGAGGTAAAAGTCCACATCTGATCTATATTTATACATTCAGAGAATGTACAATATTACATGAAAAAAAATCAAATGCAACTAATATTTTTGACAAAACAAATGTTACTCTGAGTACGGTATTCTTTACTAGTGCCAGGCCTTCCATGATATACTGAAATAGATATTAGTGGGGATCTCACCTCTTTGTATAAATATCTGAGAGGAGAATGTAAAGAAGACAGAGCCAGCCTCTTTTCAGAGGTGTCTAGTGTCAGGACCAGAGGCGATGGGCACAAATGAAACACAGGAGGTGCTGCCTGATCGTAAGGAGCAACTGTTGTACTGTGAGGGTCACTGAGTGCTGGCACAGCTCGAACAGAGAGGCTGTGGAGTCTCTATCTTTGGACATATTCAAAAGGATGTAGTCCTGGGAAACTGGCTCCAAGTGGCCCTGCTCGAGCTGGGAGGATTGGACCAGATGACCTTCAGAGCTGCCTTCCCACCTCAACCATTCTGTGAGTCTGTGCTTCCTGATATCACAGCAACTGCAAGGACAAGATACACTGAACACCATCTGTATTACTAGGCATAAATCTATCCTCTCTGGCAAAAGGGTTTATTAGGCATTTGATTCAGAAACTCATGTAAAAGTCTTATCTGAAAGTAAATTTGGTAACTGTTTTCCTTTTCATTTATGACTGTTGTCACCCAGGCTGGAGAAACTCACTCCAGGCTTCACATTAAAAGGCAGTTTTATTTCACAGCATGACTTGAAGCAGTACATAATACTGAAGTCATTTTCCCTCTTTTCAATGGTATTTTTTCTAGATTTTAAGATACTTTATAACGTGTAACCTCACTGAAAACACGTACTGCAATAAATATTATAAATCATGCATAGATATCTCAGAGCTTCTAATAGAATTAGGAGTTAAAGTATATTTCTTATCCTATTAAAAGAAAAGAAGAACTTACATTATTTTTTCAACATAGAGGAAAAACTGTTTCCTTAGCCAAGTTTATATTGCATGAAAGAATTGCTGTTCCTGTCTTTTGAAATGGATGAGATTTTTTTTTCATAAATCAAGTATATGTTTTCATTGACTGTATATTACAATTTATGTCCAATGTAATGAAATTTTTCTTAAGGGATATTTAAAAAGAAACAAAAGAGGTAGCTAAAAGCCTGAATAAAAACCATGTCAAGTCTTCTGAATCCTCCCAACTGTTCTCTTCAGATGGAGCTGAGCATTTTGGAAGCCATCCCTAATGGCATTGTCACTATGTGAGACAGGTGCAAGAGTGAAGCTGTCCTTTAAGAGTTTCAGAGTGAAGTGAGACTTAGAGCCAAAGACAGAAGTGGAGAAGAATAAAGATGGTTATAAAAATATAAAGAATAAAAATGGTTATAAAATAACAATTTGCAGCTGCCCAGTGTTGAGCTTTCTTATTTCTTAAGTTCTACAGTACCTTAAATAGGCCACAAGAATATTTGTTGGAGCAGCCACCCCAGGGTGCATCTGGATTTGGCAAAATCTAACATATCATCAAAGAAAAGAGACTTTTAATGATGGAAATGTAGGCATTATCTTGGGGTTTTTTCTGACATCCATGTTACTAGAAGCAATGAAGACACTTGATGAGCAATGGCAGAATCAGACCTGCACATGCCCTGCGATCATCCTCAGGAAAGTTCCACTGGTAATTCCAAATTCAGAGTCAGTTCAGCACTAAATTTATTTAATGCTGATGCTGTGCACCATGTCACTGTAAGCGATGTGAGAACAATAAGGAAGAGTGGATGACACTAATTCCTTGTGTGAATGGCAGTCTCAGCAGCTCATATTCAGCATTCCTGTTACCATCAGACCACTTAATAAAAGAAACGAGTGCACAAAATAGTACAATTCCCTGTGTTGCAGGTAGGGAGAATATAAAAATATGCCTGATTTCTCTCTGGAATCCTGGCACAGCTGGGCTTGGCCTATACAAGAGAATAAGGCATCTGTATTTAAGATGTTTCCTCTCTCTCAAAAAACACTGGCTCATTAGGAAAAAAAATCAGGCTTACAATTAAATGTGCTGAATTAATACAACTAATGTAGAAGGATTTCCTCATTCTGTGGAAATCCTGGGAAAAATTGTTCCAAGAGCTTATTTTCTCTGGCATAGTCTTCTCAAGGCAGCATTAACATCAGTGCCCAGTGGTGGCAATTTAGATGTCAGGATTGAGGCATTTTCCATTATTTATGTAGAAAGAAGCACATATATTGAATACATGTAATTTCCTGTAAATACTACTTCTGTCAGCCAAATGCAGGGAAATTAAGCTATTTTTGTACTATCACATTCATTAGCAGGAACCCAACAATAAATATTTCACAAGGAGTGACCAAGGAGTCACACATTACACTGGTAACTTTCTTATGCACAGTATTCAATAGAAGCATTTTAACACAGAGTGTTTGTCACGTGTAAGCTATAATATATATCAAAAACATTTGTATCCTCACAGAATACATGTAATTTTGGAGAGACAAATACCTACGTTACCCATTCTCGAGAATTCAATCACATTTTTAATATCTCCCCAGCCTGTAAATGAGATCACACTTTTCCACATACACTTCCATGGCTGTTTATTTTGCAGTTCAGCTTTAAAGGACAAATTGATTTTTTGTAATCTGTTTGCCATATTACCCCAGCAGCGTAACCAGCAGAGGAGAGAAGCTGACTCAGCAGCAGGAAGGACTACATAATTTCAGAGGTGCTACTTGTCCCTTTTCTTTCACTCTTGCTCTGATGCAGTGAGCAGTACTCTTTCCTTTCTCTATCACTGAGGGAGGACACAAGTAATTAATTCCAGGAAAAAAACCCAAAAAACTATGCTAAGTTTATATTCATCAAAAAGAAAACACCCTATTAAAATACCTTAAATGGAGATAGGAAGTAAGATCTCAAAGCAAATGACTGTGTTACAGATCTTTCTCTTCCTAGGAAATTTGAAAGTATCAAATTCCAAACACTGTACTATCATCTATTAGGAAGACCACTTGCACCGTTTATGATGTATAATTTATCAGTCACTGAAAGGCACTCAGAAGACTCTTGTGCAAAACTGTGATGTACCACACAGCCTATGCTGAGCCACCCAAATCACAAGCCTTTCATGGTTCCAGAGAAACAAAATTCAGCAAATGTCCATTTCTTTGTTAGGTTTAAGATGAAAAGAAATAGATGTAAACAACATCCTTAATATGACAAACGATGAATGAGCAGTTCTGTGGCAGAGACTTCCTGTGAAGTCAGGAGGCTCCTCTGGAGCACAGAGGGCAGGGACAGCAATAGGACAATAGGCACCAGATGTGCTGTATCAGAAACTAAATCTCATGTCAGTTGCAGAGAGTTAGATCTGAATATAACTCCCCATGTCTGAAAAGGTCTGACATAATGATGTGAACACTTGCAAAGTATAGAGGAGGTATGACAAACCCCTTTGGTGCTTGTGCTGGATGACTTACTGAAAACTCAGTACTAACTAGCAAGGACACAAGAAGCAGAAGAAGAATCATCAAATAGTGATGAGTCCCCACGCTAGAAATGGCCTCACCATAGCACCTGTGCCTGAGAAGGGAGGCCTGAAGTCTATTTGCCACACTTCAATCCAGACTCTTACTCTGCTTGAATTCTGCATTATGGCAGATACCAAATCAAATGCTCACATCTTTTTTTACCAGGAGTACACACAGAGTCAGTTACATTGGAAAAGTGGGGGTTTGTGTATAGCCTGGTGCATATCCATTTCCAGAATCAGGCCTTCCATTCACAGATACACATTTTCCTTTTCACTAGAGAACTAACACTGAATGTTAACACCGTTACAGCCCCAAAAGGACTGCAAATGTGACTGCTATAATCAGACCTTTCTTTGTGGGTTTTTCTTTGTTTGTTTATTTTGAGTTTTCTGTTGCTTTGTTGTTTGGTTTGTTGTCGGATTTCTGGTTTGTTTTTGTTTTTTTTTTCTTGAAAGAGGAATACCCCAATTTTCTGAATCATGGCTGCTAAAATTTTCAAGCTATATGAAAAACTTACTGGTAGGCCTGTAGGTGGCCCACACAAGACTCCCACACTCCAACCTTTCCAGATATCTTTTGTTCTTGATTAATTAGAGAAACTACAGAGATGTGATATTTTTACAGTGACTGATGTTTTCTTATAATTAAATTAACCTGCATATATCTCCCATAAAGCATTAGGCCATGGAATTTTTGTAAAGTGCCAGGTAAGTGCCAACTGTAAAATTAAAAATTTAATATTTAGATGGATGTCCTCGGTAAGGATAAAAACAGTGGGCTCCTTAATTTCACAGAAATATCGTATCATAAATCTACTCCGAGCATCATATATTAAAATAATTCTATGCAAATAAGCATGACTGATAAATACGGTTTTAGAATAAGACTACTTAAATGAATAAGTAATATTTTAAATGTCAGTCAACACACCATGAAAAAAGAAAGCTCAGTTTAACTAGGCTGGTCATTTGTGGCTTAGGCAGTCAAAGGATTAGCATGCAGAGTAAGTGAAGGCTGCACAAAGCTTTGTGCAGGTTTTACACAGGTATTCACTTTCATCTCAATAAAAGATTTAGTGTAACAAATGCTGGCTTACAGCGTGCTTTGGTGCTTATGGCACAAAGGAGCTTCTCAAGAAACTTGCTGTGTTGTCACGTAAAGGTCAGACACAGTTTAACAAGACTGGGGGGAAATAGAGATTTTAAAAAAAGTGGCTGTGCTGAGAGATCTGTAGTATATTCGTAAAGACAAGTTTTTTTATTAATTTGTTTATGTCAACTTTATTTTGATTAATTTCTCTATAAAAGGAGAATAACTGTAGTATCAGTAGAGAGGATATCAATCTGCAATCAGTGGTACAGCCCAATGGGATTGGAGGGGACAGACGGAAGGTTTGGGGTAATATACTTACTCGAACTTTTTTTAACCTTTTCAACAGACTTTGTCTACTGTAGACTGCAATGCGTTGAAGAAAGCAGAGCAAATACAACTCGCTGTGAGAGCCACACTTTTGCCTGGCCTTAACACAGAGAGGTCTCTACACAGTAAGTTTTAGTACATATTAGAAGCCACCCCAGCTGGAATTATTTTCTGTCTCCTTGGAAGGCGGACCAGACCACCTGTGGGGCAGGCACATGCAAAATCTTCACCTACTCTTTATAACCACAGGACAGAGGTAGATGCCGTGTGTTTATAAAACCAACTGACTGTTGCATAGCACATTCATGACTTTAAGAGTGCCCATATTGCAAACACTGCACTTTGGAAGCCCGGAGGACTTCCAGCCCAAACTGCAGAGACAGCATGCTCACTGCTCCTAACTACTGTGCTCTGCTTCAATTTGAGAGGAAAAGAATGATAACAGATTTTCTTTGTTTTGGGGAGAAAGTATCAATAATCTTATGTGCAAATTATTTTCACAGCCAAGCATTATTCAAAAACCGAAACAGAATAAAATTATCATTTTAAACTCTCCAGAAGATATCTCCCCTTCCCTTTTGTACTTTTATGCTGAAGTACCTTCTCAAATCTTCTGAAAGCTGAGATTTTTTGAATTAACCTTGAAAATTGGAACAGCTTCCACTACAAGTTTCCAGCTACTTTCTTTTCATAGGTACTGTAAAACATGCTAAAAGAAAAAAGCAGAAGCTGTAATCTGCTCACTCAATTGAATTTACCAGCCTGCATATATTTATTGTGTCATTGACCCCGTATTTGCCAAAAGAATGTAGGCCTGCATACATTCCAGGCAATCAGAAGTTATTTATAGGTATACCATACTGAAACTTTTTAATATAGCATTTGAACCATGGAGTTACGAGGAATTTCTGGGAGATATTACAGGGTTGGTGTTTTTTGGGGGGTTTTTTAAGTCCCCAAACCAAAGAACGGTGTTTAGTAGATACTGTAAAAGCTGAAAAGTTTGGAAATTTATTTAGGTTTATTTAATACTAGGAATGTAATGACCCCAAATCAAACAGCACAGATGAGAAAGTCATCATTTCCAAAAGCGGACATGCTGAAGGAAGCTGCTGAGTCTAGCAAAGGACTCATGTTGTGTGATGTAAATTGAATCCACAAGATTCACACTCATCAAGTCATAAAAGCAATATCTTTCTGCAGCACTGACTCGATGTATTCAAGCTGAATACAATATTGTCTGTGTTTTTATCCATCCTACCATTGGAAATGTACATTAATGGTATCTTCTGTCTTGATTTATATGTGATTCAAGCCTATACTAATCACCAATATTTAAATACAAATTTTGAGAGAAAAAGAATCCCCTTAGATGTGTTCATCTGGAACACCACAAAATGCAACACTTCAAAGCCTCTGAAATAAATCAGAGATAGTTGGTTAACCCAGGAATAGCACACAAAGCTTGAGGGGGATTGTGGTTATGGTTTTTTTGAATTAGATGTGTCTAAGCATGGTTTGGTTTATTCTTTCCAAGGAGAATATAGGACCTGGGGTTTTAATTGCTGGATTTTTTACAGTGCTATTACATATAAAGACATTGAAGCACTGTGCCACATTAAGAACACTAAGTTGAAACTTTAAACCACAACAAAAGACAAGTTTAAACATTTGAACGTGGGCTAAATATGGAAGTCCCTCCTGCCCCCCCAAAGCTATAGCATGGTATGGCTCAGTCTTCTTCAAAACCTAAGCCTCTCACATAAATGTGGTTGACAAACACTGATTTAGGAGAGAGGAAGGACTCTAATTCAACAGTAACATAACCAGTGAAATTTAGCAGCACTCAGACAAAAAAATCCTTTAAAACTTTAGACTACTGCACATTCAAGTCACTCCCCAATACTCTCTCATTTTACAGTGCAAACCAAACTTGAGAGATCTCTTACCAGTTTTCTCCCCAAGAACTATAACTTTACCTTGATGTTACGTGCTGCAACTGTAGAGATTATTATTCTCAAGTACACATCCATTCAAAACCTTCTGGCCTTAGCTGACAATGTTCCCAACTTCGATCTGAATTCAGGTCTTTCTGTGCCCTTAACAACAGCCCCAAGCTTTGAATAAACATCTATCATCCCATCTTTTTAGCACACATGTAGTTCTATAAATTGTGCATACAATTAGGTTAATCATTAGTCCTTAAAATAAAGAGCTAAGTATGTCTTTCAAGGACTGGAGCTCTAGTCTGCATGATGTTCCTTGTATATGCTCCAAATAATGGAAATAAGTGAGTGAAATTTTCAAAATCCTTTGAATTACTCTTCTCAGCTATAAACAGCAAGAAAAAAAAAAGAAGTAGGACTACACATATACATAGCCATATGTATACAAATAGAAAAGACTATTTATATCATCTCCATATACCCCAAAAACCTTGAAACAAATCCAAAAAAGCTTACCCTTGCCAACGTCAGGGTTCCTTGTTTACACACATTGCAGCGGACCCTCAGTTTTCCAGGCTTCACAGCTTGGCAGAAATCTTTGCAAAAAACATAAAAACTGTTGTAACTTGCTGCACCTGTCAAGAGGAAAAACAAACAAACAGTAAACAACCACTTCCGAAGTATACTGAAAATCAGCAGCAAACTGTCATGAAAGCTTTCTATTTGAGTCTATAAGTGATAAGTTAAAAGAATTTTAAATTCTGAAGACAGTTTTGTGATCATCTTCTCTTGCCTGGTCTAGTTCCTAACACCTTCCAGTAACTCCTGCTTCTTGATCAATAAGTACAGGTGAACTACACTATAACTCCTTGAAAATGTGTCCAGAGCTTAACACTGGTGAGCACCAACTGAAATCCTTGGCAAGTGATTAATTACCCCAGTAGTCATAATCTGCATCTCACTTCTAGTCTAAAATTGTCTAGCTGCAATTTTTATGAGGTCAAATTGCAAGACAATTTCTTTAGATTATTCTTAAAAGATGAGTTTGACTGATATCACAGAAAACAAATATTAATTTAGCAAATTTACTTCTACTCATGGAGACTGGAAGCCAGTTCTTTATTCTTGCTGGCAGCCTCATAACCTAGCAAAGTTTGCAAACTGCTGCCAAGATATTAGGCCAAGTAAATTTTTAAGGAAAATGAAATGAAACGCATTCTGTTCTGTGAAACTATGGAACAGAATGTGATATGCAGAGAATTGTGAAAGCCCAGGGCAATGGTAATGAATTAGATTTCACAGGCAATGATGATCACTGTTTTGAGTGAAGCACTTTTTAGAATAGCTATGGCTATTCCTTACAAAATGTTGGAATATCCCTGGCATGTTTTTAATCTAGACTGGACAGATACAAGTTCAGAGACTCAAGCGTATCATCAGAAGTTGAAATGAGACCAGAATAAAGTTTCAAACAGGAATTTCTCAATATCAAGAGGAGATTTGACCCATTAACAGCAGCGAACTGAATCAGTAGCAACCCCTTAGAGATGAAAAGTTTTTCACTGTCTTTCTCCCTATTCTTTTCTTTCTCCCTACATTCATCAATATATGTTTTATGTACATTTGAACCCTAGCACACTACCACAGTAAGTATGATCTGGAATAATATTTTTAAACATGGCTGACTTCTTTCATTTTTACACATCTCTCACACAGAAAAGGGTCAGACCCTGTGTTCTGCCAATGCAAAATGCCAATCAACTACATTTTATACCTATTCAGGGCTGTTCTGATTTAAGCATGCTCTAATATAATATAAATGTAACTCAAATACAATTTGAGTTTCCAAAACTGAACCTCAGAGAACTGTGTTATTCAAAAAATCTTTTTTTCTAAGAAAAAGTGTGCAGATGTCTACAAGGAACATGTACACCATTGAAAGAAGAAATTTTGTAACACTTTTTTAATTTTTCAGAAACATAAGCCACATAAGACTGTATCAGTGATGTATCCAAAACTAATTTTAGTCAACTGATCTATCAAGTGTTTTCACCATGCTTCCTTGGAAAGTATTAACCACCATAGCAGAACATAAAGTATTACAGAACTTAAATTGAATTCAGTTTTTGGGGAAAAATGACACACAGGCATACATTCACACACTTACATACTTTTCATATGAATAAGTGCAGCTCAAAAGGCTGAGAGCACACTTCTCAAATCAGTCTAAAACACAGTTCTGGGATTAAAATAGTTAAATTAAAGAAAAAAAGGCTTATGATGAACTGTTTAATATATGGTACAATGTTGAGAGGTGAAACTTAATATGACAAAGTTTTGGACATCTGGATATCCATTCACTCATATTTTGCTGGAGCCTCTGATTACTGCAACTGAGAGCATGTCCGGATTAGATGTGATTTGACGTAAAATCCACAACAAAAATCTAAACTATAGTATTGCACATGAGAAGGAGGCCTTAAGTCACTTGCAAGTGACTTAATTTTACTTTTGGCAGCTCCTCTATGCAAGATCAGCAGATCAGTCAATAAGACTAAAGATCAGTGCCTTTAGCACAATTCAAAAGGAATGCCACATGACTTAAGCAAGAATGCTATTGCTAGTAGAGGTCCAAAATAAACAAGATAATTTCAGCCACTTACTCCTGACTTGGTCTCAAGAGCAGGAAGTGAGACCAGAGCCCATTACCTATTCTGTTGTCACCAGTCCTCTCCCATTGTTCCAATCATGTATGTGGGCTGTCTAATGAGGCTATTGAAACTGCTGCTTCTATTCACACTTATCCTGAGTAGTTCTCCGGTGCCACTGCTCTCTGTTGTAGTTTAGTCCTACATTCCAAAATGATTCCCGGCATGACTAATGAAACCCTCCCAGTTAAACAGAACCATCTTATAGAGTACATGAGCCCTTACAGCATAAAACAATTTGTTAATTGGCTGATGCCTTTCCTGATCCAGTCCTCCACTCCCTGATGTCTTGTGTCCCTGTCTCACATTTTATGCCAAGGATTAAAATTTATTTCAAGGATTAAAACACTTGAGGCAGGAATCATGCTCACTGTCTGCTTTGTGTTCTAAGCTCATTCCATCTGGACCCAAAGATAAAATTATTTTATTGATAATAGACTGCAAAATATTCACAGGATAGTATGGCATAAATCAGCATGACTGAATACTGCAGTAAAAAATAGGAGTCATAGGAGAGGCCTAAAATGAGACATATTGCTGATTTACTATAGAGGATAAATCTTATGCATTAGCTTGATATTTGCTCTGTGCAAAAATAGACTACATTAGCTCAATATTCATTTTTCTTAGCAATTTCAATTTTGTTTTCCATTTTCATGAATATAAAAAGTCCCCCCAAACACATTCCCTGCGCACAAATTTGAAACACAAGAAACAAATTTATAATATAATGGGTTGGAGCAGTTAAGCAGCACAGATCTATTCAGAGACGCAGAATAACTTTAGAAATATCTGCTATAGCAAGAAAGCTGGAAAGGCACAACACGACTAGAGGAATGCACTGATTTTAGAAGGAATGTGTTAAAGGGAGATTTTCAGCAACCCATTCACCATTTTCTGCAGATGTGCTGATCCCACTCTCACAAAGTGCAGTTACATCATTTAGGTGCGTGTCCTGAGCAGCACCACCAGGCAAAACAAAGACTTAACTAAAAATGCAAATGCTGTAAGTCAGCTTACAGTACAACACTGATGGCCAGCATTAAGCTCTTTATGGACTTGTTCATGTCACTGACTATATTACCACAGCCCTTGGCTGAGACTGCATCCCCTTGGACCCCTTTTCGAAGAGAAACTGAAAGACACAGGAACAAGGAAATCTGTCTTTGCACCAGCTCTGATGTATCAATATTAACAAAGAATGTAATTTTGACACCGTGCCAGTAATCACTACAATTGCTGCAGAACCAGCCATATAGTAAATATACGAGACACACAACTTTTGAACGTTGTGAAAAAAGTTAAAACTTTAATGAGAATTCGGAAAACAATCCCTATTTTGCAATTTTCACTTCCAAATATTATCATATAAAGCCACTTATTACAGGCTAGTTTTAGGAAAATGCTTGATGGCTTTCTCTGTGGAGTTCATTTAATTATGTTGCCTTTACGGGCCAAAAAAAAAAAAAAAAAAGTAGGATGATATGAATACAAGAGGCCTCTCATTTATGATCTGTGTCAGAACCTGTCTTCTCACCCCAATGAGACACATTCTCTCTTTTCTAGCTCTTCAAAGCTAATTTCCTCACAAATATCACATCATTAAAAAAAAGTCTTAAAACTGTCCTCTCCCTTTAGTGTTTTGTATAAAACAGCTTTTTCTGACACGTATCCCAGTGTTTTGTACTGTCTCCCCATCTAGGTTTTTAAGGTCCTTAGGACCTGAATAACTTCCTTACTTCTGTGTTGTTAATGATGACCATGCTGTGGGAGCTCTGTACATGTTAGTGATAGCACAGACCAATTATTTTGATATGCATGGCTAGTTAATGAGAAAACATTAGTCATAATGACTATAGACTTGATTCTGAAATCTCTAATCAGTCAAAACACCCATTATCATCTCTATGACTGTTTAAGTGAATAAAATCTAAATAAGGATATTAGTAGCGAACCCACTGTTTTCATTAGAACTGCATTTTCATATAGATTATAATGATTACTGAGTCTTTCCTATAATCACCTATTTAAAACAGGACACAGCTACAGGAAATCTTTCAACAGATTGAAAACTACATAAAGGTAGCATTGTTTCAGATTCCATTATATTTACATTTAGACTACTTGTAATTTGTAAAATGTAGACTGACTGTCAGAGACCTCAGACTATTCTAGCAATTTGCACCCACATAATGAAAAATACACAGTTAGAAGTGAACAAAAAAAGGTATTCTTCCAACTGTGTTCACTTTAAGGACTTTGCTTGATTCAACACAGTGGGAAGAAAAGCATCTGAAGTATAAACCCAAAAGGCTCAAACTAGGGAAAATTTCCACATAAAGCTAAGTTAAAAAAAAGCATGGAGGTTGCACTTCCGCACCCAAAAAAGAGAAATTACTTATAAGATCCCATTCACTTTGCAAAAATAGAACTGGTATGTTCTGCCTTTAAACTTTTGGTTTTTAACCACTCTTCTTTGCCCGCAAAGATTTCACACATAGCTTTCCTCCTCAGACCCATGGGTGCGGATGCACACATTTATAAAACTTTTCTACCTGTTCTAGATTATACCCACACACAAATCATGCAGTGTAGGCTTCAGGATGAGCAGCAAATCCAGTTGAGCACAGTTTCAGAAAATAACCTAAGAAATGTTTAAAAATTAAACGGTGGTCATCAAGAACACCCATAAGGACAAGGCTGGTCCCAGGTCAGGCCAGAGAAAATATACAAGATATATATCCAGACACAGCATACTTAAAAACATAGCCCAGGGTTGGAACAAAGGTAAGGACCTGAGCTCAAATGTAACTCCTGGGCCAGGGGGCTCACTAAGGATGTGTGAGGTACAAACCTCTGACAAGGCTTCTGGCAGCTCTTTCTCACACAGCTCTTTTGATAAAAGACCCAAGGTTACACAACCGCCTATTTCACAGCTGGCCTTTGACACAACTAGCTAAACACCCATGGAGGAAGGGAGGTTGAAGAAGTCAAAATGATGGCTATTCTTACTGAGTTGCTTCTCTGTATTAGTTCCCTAATTACTTCCAGTGTCCCGAAAACCCCAGCTCTACTGAACTTATGTTGTCCAGATATAGGTAAGCTTATCAATAGTAATTACAGCTATGAAAGGCTGAAAACCAGCAGCAACAGTATTGCTGTTAGCTTTGGTACAGAGTCTGTCACCGTAATACAAAACATTCTGGAAAAGTTTGTTTTTCAGAGCACCCAAGGAATACATAATGAGGTAGCAAGGCTTATGGAAGATAATTGATTTATTCGAGGTCCTAAAACTTCATCCTTGGAAGTGGTCAAGGCCTTCTTGGATGGGGCTTTGACCAAACTGGTCTGCTGGAAGGTGGCACTGCCCATGGAAGGAGACTGGACCTAAATGATCTCTAAGGTCCCTTCCAACCCAAATAACTCTATGATTCTATGATTAAAAAAACCTTTCTCAGTAGTTTTTTAATACAAATTATATTGTTACTGAATGAAAAGCCAAATTTTCTTCTGTTCAAATACATAGTAAAAATACAGGAAAGAAAGTTCAGGAATAAATGACCAGATTTCTCAGTACAGTTCCAAAAGAAAATTGTTCCAGGACTTGAGTATTCACCACCAGAAAAAGAGAAATGAACAGTGAAGTGACAAAGTTTGCTGGTGATATGATTTTTTTTCAGGATAGTAAAAATTAAGGCCAACTGGAAAAAACACATTGAAGACTGCAGGATGCTGAGTGACTAATAGTAAAATGAAAAATTAAATTCATTGTAGAGAAGTGTGAGGTGATGTACATAGGAAAAGTAATTTTACCAAACAGTGATGGTCTCGACTAGTTATTACCACACAAAAACAGGATCTTGGGGCTATAATAGCTAGTTCTATGAAAATGTCAGCTCAATGCTCAGTAACAATCACAAAAGTAAATTGAATGCTAGGAATTATTAAGAGAGGAATTGAGAAGGAAAAAAACTCAGCCAAACAAAAAAAAACCCACCCTAGAAAACAGTATTGTACAAAAGCTGTAAAAATCCATGATGTGCTCCATTTTCAGGAGCACATGCAATTCTATCTTTTCTTTGCATTCATAAATTCCACAGATACATCTTTCAAAGAACTGTCCGTTAATGTATGTACTAAATAACTTGCTAGTGCTTTTATTCTAACATTTCAGTGTGTCATAAAATGTTGCATAATAACAGTGTACCACAGAAACTGTCTTTTCGAATGACCTGTGGTACTTCTTTTCATTTTCAATGCCCTGAGTGTCAGGTTCCTCACTCTGAAGCTCCTACAGAACTAGAATTTAATGACAATCCACTTGTCTTAGAAATGAAAGAGAGATGGAAAATGGCTCACGAAAGATCTATATACTCAGTTGATACAATGTTTTTCAATATGGACAGAAGATACCAGTACCAGTACTTTTAAAATTGAACTATTTAGTTTCTGAAACATGCTATTTAATGACACGAGTAACTTATTATTTCAGTAAAAGCAATATTTTGAGGAAGTTCCTTAGCTGGTTTTACAAGTGAAAACACATATATTGACAATCATTCTCTTAAAGACTTATCGAGAAAAATGGAAAAGATTGTGTGAAAATGGCATTCTACCATGCTCTGTTATCTCAACATAATGGCATGGTCATTGCATCACCTTTATATAAGGCAATACCAAGACTATGTTGTAAAGAGCAGGAATGGATTTTAAGAAAAAGTTCAGCTTAGAATTTCACATACTCTGTTCACATATACTCTAAACTGGAATGTTGAATATGCAGCAACACCCTTGTGCATTCAGAAGACAGTTTTGAAAATACAAACCTAAGTCAAGAGGTTTCTTTATCTCTTTAAACGATTGAGCAAAAGGGTTTGGGAAGAAGGGATACAGTTTTTCCAGGCTATTAAAACCAGCCTGGGTGTTTAAGCAATGGGCAGTAAACAGCAGCCCTTTAAAGCACTTCAGTTGTGACACATGCTAAGAACTAACTTCCTTCTGGGGAGAAAGGAAAGCACAGAACAAAGTATTCAGGAAAAGAAGGAAACACAGTCAAAGAGAAAGAGTGCACTCTAAGCTCAGAGCTTGAACCTCAAAGCTCCTCTGGCTCTGCATTAACTAAGAGAATTCCTCATCCACAGATTAGCTGAAAGGCAGCAAGATTCATTGCATTAAGGTTAAATGTGCAGAAAATGGAATCTTAGTAATCCTCACTGACATGTTTACGTGTACAGTCTGCT
Source organism: Falcunculus frontatus (assembly GCA_013398115.1). Taxonomy (NCBI): domain Eukaryota; kingdom Metazoa; phylum Chordata; class Aves; order Passeriformes; genus Falcunculus; species Falcunculus frontatus. The sequence continues at coordinate 501,407 of VZRV01005920.1, read as the reverse complement.
GAGCATCCACGTCTTTTATTTGATAAGAAACATGGAAATAATAGTCTCAGACTTTGAAACAGTGATACCAACTAATCCTATCCTTGCAACTCCTACAGATGGCTCAACACATCTAAAAATTCCTCACAGAGAGGTGATGGTGCCTATGATGTAGTGATCCCCCTTACTAGGCCAAGATACATAATTCTGCGTAGGAAAGCTTTGAGTTTCAGTTCATGATCTTTCCACACTGTGCTTTGGGGAGACTGACAGTTTGGGAAACCACCCTCTGCCCCATGTTAGTATTCCTACCACATGATCTGTAGAAACTCCACCCCTCACCACGCTATGTACAGCACAGAGCTTTAGCAGCTGCTTGTTATCCTGCTCCCAATTAGTATGACACCAAATCAGAGGCTGCCAGCTGAACTCTCAGTTGTTCCCTGGGGTGTCACACCAATCAATTAAGCAAATTGATTTTGTAGAATGGTTTTGTTGAAGTTAAACAGAAATGCTTAAAGACTATTTTGTACATTCAACTTGAGATGTACTTCGTACCTCTTAATCTCTACAAAAGCCTGTTCCCCTTCTGACATCTCACATAAACCTGAGAAAGCTGGTTTAGTTTTTTTATTTTTCGTACAATGCTTTTCACAGTTTGACAAAGTTATGTGCTGGAGGAGTTCTCCTTTCTAGTGTTGAATTCCTGACTCGCACTATAAAGTAGAATATGTTCCTGCACACTCTAAAGAGACAAGATTTCATTCCAATGCCTCCCTACTTCCTTCATCAGTAAGCGTTTGATCTCTAGTTGATTCTCTTGAAGAATTATGATAATCTAGGAAAAAATCAAGATATTATATCTACATCTCAAGTATCTAACACAGATTTCTGTTCTACTATGTATCTGTGCAGGAGGTAATCAAACTTGCAGTTCTGCCATATTTATAGCATATTTATAAGCCATTTAGCCAGAGAAAGAGACTCCAGAGGGAGCTACAGGAGAATAGGGATAGTAAAATGAAATATGAAAGAGATTGTGCAGAAAAGCAGAATTTTAGCTATTTTTAGATATGGCAATGTTTCATGAAGATGTTTTATTTATCTACATATTGCTGGTCAAACACAGATCTTTGTACCTGTATAGCAGATATAAAATGTGTTTGTTCACATTTATACCACTAAATTTAATGTACCTGAAAAATTTATACTACAGATTAGGGGACAAAATGTTGAGGATTGGTAACATTTCTGTTTGAAACAGATTTTTTGCATCTCCATCCTAAATACTTCACAATGGTTAGAGTTATAAAGAAGATATTGCTCAAGATGTGTCAAATATTAGCTCAGCTATGGCCATCGTTATGTTCCTAACAAGTTAAAAATTACTGTGAACAATGTTTTGGGGTTTAGAAACCAGGATAAGATGATCTATAGCAATTCACCACATTTTGGGTATCAAGAAGGAAAAAAAATGCAATATCCATAATCACTAATCAAATCAGGAATTTAAATCTTAACCTTTCACAGCTGAAGACAGTGGAGATTTTGCTATTTATTTCATTATTATTAGCATAAACACAACATTTTTTTGAAGAGAACTAAAATTTGCTTGGGAAAAGTCCCTGATGATGTTAATCATGATCTTCACCTGGCCATATCTCCAGCACAGACTTAATTTAAAACACTACTGATGTTTGATTCAGCTACTCCAAAAATAATTAGTGGAGGCTAATTATAAGGGAAGAGTGGCAGTAGATAAAAATTCAGTTGCCAAGTGATGTACCTTTAAATCAGAAACCAACAGTTGCCATCTAGAGTTTTATTCCAGTATTATATGCCGAGTATTTATTGTGTGACAAAGCTAAAAAGCAAACTGTGGTGAAAAAAAGGAGGAACTGTGGCTCCTGGTACTTTAGTTACTCAACTGAACTTTTGATCTTTTTTACGATTTTGGTTAAACCACCTTCATTAGCAAAAAGGCAATGAAATAATGTCAGACCGCACCAAAAACCAGGATAGCAGGGCTTACAATAAAATCCTTGACAAATTGTGCAGTGTTGCAGGAAGCTGAATATCAGTGAGTACAATATATGGTGAACAGGCTCAGCTCGGAGCATGATGTCCTTCTGCTCCCCCACCCTGCACCTGAAGACCCCATCTCCATATCCACATGTTTCTGTTTCTCTATTCCTGTCTTTTGACAGGAAAATGTCAAGACCCACAGAACTGACTGCTGCACCAGCAGGGCACCATGGAAGCTGGAAAGAGACTGATGGTCCTCAGCAAACATGTTTGCTTTCAAGGACCCCTGGGGCACTTTGCTCCAGGATGCAGCTGCCACCTTTGATATTTCAATCTGTGTTTTGCTGAGTGGGAGGATAGTTAAAATATGAACATAACTACATATATATATATGTATACATATCTCCACCACATAGGCTGGCATTTTAAGTGGAAGCGTAGTTGCAGATACTCTACTCCAGAAATGCAGAAAACATTACATATAGGTAGACTGTCAAAACTAAATCTGAGGAATTCATCTGCAAATACCAGGTATGACAGTAGTTGATTGTAACTGCTAATATATTAATAATATATAACTGAAAAAATGTTATATATTCAGAGAATCTGTCATGTTCTCAAGACCTAAGGCTCAATACTCACAGAGAAGTCAACAGTACAGATAGGCTTGTAAGATACCGTTTCAGGTGTATCAGTGCATATAAAGATTAATCTTTTTCTGAACTAGCATTTGAAAATGGTATTTTGAATCTTAAGATTAATAATTAAATAGGAACTTCCAGATCCTGGATACCTCACTAAGAAAACTGATTCTGAGACAGTAGTTGCACAAAAAATTGGTGCCACAGCACATGTAATCCAGCTAAGAAATATTCCAAACAGTTTCACTTGCAGGCCTCTGTAGCATTCTGTCTTATATGCGAAAGGCATATCAAAGAAAACATTTTCTTAGTTTATTTTCCTTTCAGTATGATAATGTGATCACAAATGCTGTAACCTGTCTAGGTCAAACTTTCTGTCCAGCACCAACAGAACCCACAGAATACCAACATTTTAGAAATTTGTAGAAAATATTTATCAATTACAAACAATGATAAATGTTGCTAAATATGCATCTTCTCTTCTGTTCCAACTTAATAAAATCTTAATTGCTCGGCATAATGTAGGCAGTGTTGATTCAAGACCAATGTGTAAGGAAGAACGAGGTTTAAGCAAAAGGTTCAGTGCACCTCAGAGTAGGAGGAAAGAAACCCTACATTGAAGGGTATTTGAAAATCCACAAAAAGCTGATAGAGAATCTCAGTTTCTATGGTTAGATATTCCCTAAAAGAAAGAAAGAAGCAAACAAACACAGGGACAAAAACTCAGAGGCACAAAAGATTAATGAAACCAACTGAAATCCCAGCTGGCAGTCTGTGAAGAGAAGTGTGAACGGACATGAAGGCCATTACCTTGTCACCTCTAACAATGGTCACTCAGATAACAGTGAAAATTTGAAATTTTCACCAAAACAAAGCTGATGGTAAAATTCTAAAGACTTTTGGCACAGCAATGCAGGAGCATGCACTGGCTTTAATTCTACTTTTCTGTGAATATGAATTAGAACTTCTGAATTAATGGTCCATTTTCCTACAATGACCAATTTTCTTAAAAAAAAAAAAAAAGAACCAAAAACCCAAACCAGAGAATCTGTCTTCCTCTGTCAAATACAATGATCTTTTTCTTCTTTCACAGAAGTTCAAATTTAGTCCCACTGAAATTATTTGTATTTATAAGGAGAAAGAAGGGTATGTTTTGCAAAGCTATTTTTTCACCTTCTAGTATCAACAGAATTTCTTAATCTCTTCAATGTAATTACTTTCTATAGATCAGGCCTTTTTAATAGGTCTGTTCTCCCAATGTCCTTGGTGTGTGTACAGAGCTCCCAATGACATTAATGAATATTGAGCACATGACTTGAGCCCAGACTATGATTCCTGTCATTTTGAGTGCTAGAAGCTCATAACAGAGGCCATGTAGTGCAAGCATAAAGCTGCACAGTGGCAGCAACTACTGTTTTTTTAATGAACTTTATGCATTCTTAGAATACTATGGGATAAAGCCCTGGGGGAAAGAGCAGAACAAGAAAAAAGGTTAATATTCAAGGATCACCACTTCCAAGATCAGAAGTGATGCATCCCAACACAGAGGAAGTCGGGGGGCCTGCATGGATGAATACGGAGCTCTTGGACAAACTGAAACACAAAACGGAAGCCTGCAGAGGGTGGAAGCAAGGACAGGCAGCCTTGGAGGAATACAGAGAGGTTTTCCAAGCAGCTATGGATCAGGTCAGGACAGCTAAAGCCCTGATAGAATCAAATATATTCAGAAACACCAAGGGCAACAAGAAAAGCTTCTATAGATAGGTCAGTGATAAAAGGAAGACTAGGGAAAATGTGGGCCTGCTCAAAAAAGAAATGGGAGAACTGGTTCCCTGAGACATGGAGAAGACTGAGGTGCTCAGTAACTTTTTTATCTCAGCCTTTGTCAGCAAGTGCTCTGGCTGCACCACCCAAGTGGCAGAAGGCAAAGGCACGGATAGTTAGAATGAAGAAACATCCAGGTGGAGCCCAGTGGCAAGTGGTGCTCCTCAGGGGTCACCTTTGTTGGTGACATGGACAATGGTGCAGTGCTGTGGTGCAGTTGAGACACTGGAGGGAAGGGATACCATCCAGATGGACCCTGAAACACTCGAGAGATGGGTCTATGCAAACTTCATGAAGTTCAACAAGACCAAATGCAAGGTCCTGCATGTGGGTCAGGGCAGTCCCAAGCACAAGTTCAGGCTGGGCATGGGCTGAGAATGGGTTGAGAACAGGCCTGAGGAGAAGGACTTGGGAACATTGGTGGATGAGAAGATGACCTGCAGTGTATGCTCACAGCCCAGAAAGCTGATTGTGCCCTGGGCTGCAGCAAGAGAACCATGTCTAGCAGGGCAAGGGAGGTGATTCTCCTCCTGTACTTTTGTGAGACCCCACCCGGAGTCATGCATCCAATTCTGAGGTCCCCAACCAAAGGATGTGGATGTGTTGGAGGGGATCCAGAGGTCTGGAGCAGCTCTCCCGTAAAGACAAGCTGAGAGAGTTGAGGTTGTTCCACCCAGAGATGGGAAGGCTCTGGAAGCCCTCATAGCAGCATTCCCATACCTAAAGGGGACTACAAAAAAGCTGTGGAGCGAGCTTTTTCAAGGTCATGCAGTGATAGAACAAGGGAGAATGGCTTTAAAATAACAGAGGGTAGGTTTAGATTGGATATAAGACAGAAATTCTTTACTATGAGGGTGGTGAGGCACTGGAACAGGTTGCCCAAAGAAGCTGTGGATGCCCCAACCCTGGCAGGCGGGATGGGGCTTTGAGCAACCTGCCCTAGTGAAAGATGCTCTTGCCCATGGCAGAGGGGTTGAAACTAGATGATCTTTAAGATCCCTCCCAACTCAAACCATTCTATGCTTTTATGATTCTTAGTTGTGCTTCTTAATTGGACTCTTCCTGTCAGAAAAGCATTACCCTAAAACTCTATTATCATGTTTTACACATAAGAGATGTTTCCTTAGTGTTACTTTCCTATTTTTCCTAGTAGCATCAGTAATAAATTAATGTCAACAGTTATTCTAGAGAACATAAAATGCATAGTTTAGTTTAATCAGTACAGAACATTTTCCACCTACATATGCCACCTCCAGCTGGTGGTATAGAGATGCAAGTGATGCACTTGCAGAATAAAGTCCATCCACATTGTCCCCCATAAACAGTCAAAATTAATTGTAAGAACACAACTGTTCCACTCCACCCCTTGACACAGGGGATTCAGCAAATACTACTGTTCAATTAACATGGAAGGCCTTTAAAAACAATAAAGTAATTAGACACATTCATGAGAGATAATTATGTCATGTAAAGATAACCATTCCCGGAAGAACTTTAGCCTCTATTAGAAAAGAATATTTTTTACATTTTTCCTCTTAAATTAATTTCACAGATGTGCAAGGTGTGATGGTAAGATGTGGGAAAATGGCACCATTCTCATCAGTGTTAAAAGCATATGATATGAATGAGGTCTCCAGCATGGCACTGGCTGCAATAAATTATCAAGCGTGCGTTCTGTTTTCTGAAATGGGCTCAATTTATCATTTTATTGAAAAGGTTCCATTATGCTAATGTCTTATAAAATCACTTTCTGCTGTTGCTAGAAGGTGAAGAGGGGATATCAATTTTTATATATAGAACTTGTAAGTATTGCAGCAGTGCATTGTCAAGGGTTAATAACCCTAACAGAAGATAAAATATACATAAGAGAAAACTTCCAAGGACTTAGTAATGACAAGTTTTCATAACTCTACTGGAAGCAAAATAGTTTTCTTAATCTTAACTCTCTTAAAAGAAATGTTGACAGAATTAGCAACAGTTAATTGCTGGGCTAAAACTCTCCCTCTCTCCTCCAATTAACCCTTGAATTGACACTAGAGACTGTTTTTTCCAGTGAAGATCAGATTAGAAAATGCCATTATAGTTCTTGTAGACTTGCCCAAATAACAGACATGAAGGATAATCAGACAGGGGTACTTCGGTGATTATTTGAAGAGGGGAATACTCCTTCTCAAAATGAAACTTTCTATAATAAGAACATTTTTCTTCTTTTGAACTATTGTATACAAACCAGAAAAATATTAAAAGAAGAGAAATGGTTTTAGATAGACAATATGTTTGATCTCACACAATAGCAATTCAGTGGTTTTGTGATTTCTATCCAAAACCCCTCTTTTTTGCTGTGCATCAAAAAAAAAAAAATAGAGTACTGTTTCAGAAACATTACCCTATTTTTAACAGGAAGGATTTTCCCAGTGGCATGCCTTCCCTACCCCTGAACGAACTCATAGAGCACAATCCAAGAAAGTATAACATCAAGAGGGATAATTTAATATATACTGACATTAACAAGCTTCCCAGGGAAGGAGTTGAATCACTATTCCTTGAGGTATTTAAAGTTCAGATCTGGCACTTCGGGACACAGTTTAGAGGTGGACTTGGTAGTGATGTGTTAACCTTTGGACTCAATGACTTTAAGGTCTCTTCCAACCTAAACAATTCCACAATTCTATGACTGCAATATATTTTTTTCAGCAGTTGAAAACAAGTGGAGCTACAGCACTCTAACCATTATCTCATTGGATCATCAATAAACACCCTTCTGGATCTCACAGCTTCAAATATGGTTTACAGCTCAACAACTTCTATCATGCAACATTTACCAAACAGCTTGGGAACTTAAAATTTTCGAAAAATTCTCATTCAAAATCTAGGAAATATTTTGTGCAATTGAGTTAAAATTAAATCCAATGTCTCTTTACACTATGAAAATGTTATTGTCATACTGTTCTATTAATATACATGGATCTTTAGACCTGAGACAAACATACTTAAAGGATGGTTACTTCTGAAAAATATGTTCTAACATCGTGACAATCGAGTCAGGCATGATGTGTAAGCATTTTGCATTAAGTATGTGAGCAATGTGACTACCAAAGGAACAAAGAGGTGTGTAGTTGTGCACATCCTCGTCTCAGGAGGCATCCATGTGACAAAAGGTTGTAAAACAAAACAAAATGCATGAGGGACTGCAAACGGTCAGAACATCTTCCAAGTATGGAACCCCCATGAAAGGTAGCTGGCAAAACAAAAAGCAATGGAAGCAGTGAAGAGCACAAAGGAGATTCAGGGCATAAAAAAAGTCATAAAAAAATATCAAATAAGAAAGGAAAAATGGAGAGGAAGGAAGACAAGTGCTTTGGTTCCAGTTTCTCTTTTAAAAGAGCTCTCAGGTCTGATGAACTCAACTTTTGTGACTACAACACATCAGTGCAGTGAACACGGCTCCAGGTTATGGTATTGTACATTGACAGCAAAATTAAGATAAAAGGTCTAACAGTGAAAGCCTAACAGTTCAATGTATGTAATGATTCACAATGTTCAGGACCTAACCACTAGCACACAGACAGCTGTCAATGCAGAAATTTCGTAAAGATTTGTTTTGAACTTTAAAACAGAATTGATATACAGTAAATTTACACAGCGTGTAATGAAGACAAATGCAGCCTTGCTTCCCAGAAATTATTTGACAGAATCAGGATTAGTATATTATTTCTGAGTTGGTACTTTATTCTACATTTCTAAAAAAGGTAAATTAATACCTTCCCTTTTCTGGGTGTAGATTGATCCTCAAATTAGTATTGCATTTAATATTTAAAAGTTTGTAAAATAATGTATTATGAAAAATCTGAATCAAATATAGGCTAAATCACAATGTGCTGCATGATGAATTTTCATTTAAATTAAAAGTCGTTTAATCCTAATACAAAAGTAAACTGTCAGGGCACCAAATCCAAAAATAAATAGTAACCTACCTAGTTACTTGAATATGTCTACTGAAAAAATACACTGGTTGCATACTAAGTAATTTACTACTTTTTCTTGTAGAGCAATATCAATCTTATTCAAATAGATATCCATGAAAGAGGACCATCATAAGAATCACATAACCACCAGGAAATGCTGTATTAATATGTCAAGAAATTTAAGAAAGGTCAGTGTAAGCACTCCGGTAATTTGTTTTTAGAACAAAATTTGGATAACTCTGGGAAAAAGGACCTGATTACTAAACGTAAATTTCACAGAATACTGATTTTCCTCATCCAAACTACTGATTTACAATACCATGGACCTAAGGTATATTTAATTAATTAATTTATCTTATAATTAATCCACAAATGATTTGTACAGATGCCAAAGGAAAAAAGTCTTTATACTGATTAATCTCCTTTGGAAAAAAATTCAGTTAAATGACACAAGAAAATTTTAGGAATCCTTTTTTCTCTCTTTTAAGGGAATAGTAAATTCTTATATATTTGGATTTGTAACACAAAAAAGCAATATTAGGTCATGGGAAAATAAGTTCATTGTTGTCTCAATTTTGCCTGGTGCAGTTGCTGAATGCTTACAGAGCTTCACATTTCCGAGTGACAATAAAAATGTTCTTTCCACACTGGAAGCCATTTTGAATGGATGAGTGCTCACATTTTGATGGAATTCTCAAAAAGGGATAAGAAATAGCTGCAGTTGTTCACAGCTTCGTACTGGGTAGTGATACTCAGCTTAACACCATAGATAAATGGGGTGGTAGATGTACACCATAACACTGCCCAACCTGGATCTAATTTGAGATTATAAGTGCTGTAAAACTATGCAGTAATTGTACAATACTTCGGGAGTTTAGACTACTCATTTACATCAAACAGATTCGACAGAAAAATTCTTATCCTTTCAAGCTTTTTGACTAAAAGAATTATAATAAAGTGTAATATCAATTACAGGGCACAGGAATTTTTAACACACAATTATCAGAATACTATTCAAAAACTATTTGTAAAATGTCAGCAATTTCCCTGGTTAAATTGATACGGGTTTTTTTTTTTTTCATCAGGGTTTGCCTCAGAAGTATGCACAGTTCTGACTACCCACACCTTAAATTGTGGCTTTCCCTTCTAAGTGTTTTTTACTGTCTCTTTCATGTATCAGACTCTTACACAGAATAGGAATCAGTTCATCACTTTATGCATCACTAACAATACTGAGGTTTTATATACGTATATAAAATTAGTATTACATATAAATATATTAGTCTTAAGTATAAATACTAATTTGAGGATCAATCTACACCCAGTTTCATCTGCCTTAACTGATACTTGCACTATTTGGAAAGACAAGAAGTTTTAACATGTATCAGCTTTTTGTTAAGCATTGCCTAACTAGATGGAAAACAATTAATCCCTCTTTTTGCTAGAATTTACAGCTTGGCACACCTAAGTCAGTATATACCAGTACTTTTTTTACTCTTCTGTGAAAAGAAGAACATAGAAAGATAGGGAAACAGAGGTGCCTTGCATGCAATCATTTGTAAAAGACTACCTACAGAACATCAGATTTTTTTTTGGAACTGACCAGATGAATATTGATTTAAAAATTGAAAATAAAAAACCTAAGTAATGATGAGCACATCTAGTTGATTCAGAGAAAATAATAAATCAGCTGATAATGAATTAAACTGGGAATTAAATAAGTAACAACATTCATATCATCTTACACAAAACAGATGCTGTTGAACTGACTTTTTTTTTCATATTACGAATTTGCTTGACATGAGTCATAAATTTAAAAAGGGGAGGGAATGGGATTCTGCAGTCTGACTTCCTGCCTAGTACCATCCATACTACTTCTAGGTTGAAGTCCAATCTTTGTGTTTCAGAAAAAAAATGTTCTCCTTTTTTTTTTTTTAATGGACAAATACAGAGAATTCTTATAAACTAGGATAACTTGCATTGGTGGTTGATTTCCTGGCAGGTTAAAACCCATGTATTTGTATTTGCTGGCTTGCATTTTCTAGACAATGAGAGTTAAAATCCTAAGATAGCTGCTAACATTTAATTCTCCCACATTACCAAATTTCCCCTCCCACAGATGCCAAAACAAATATAAACCAATCATGACCTGCATTTCTGTAGGATTCTCATGACTCTTCTCCTGAACCTTCTAACAGTTTAGACATCAAAACACTGTGTTATACTAGTTTTAGTTATGCAAGTGTCAAAAGCAGAGAAACATATTCTCCACTCCACTCTGTTTTCTGTTCATACTTCCAAATATTTTATTGGCTTTCTTGCATCTGACACGATTCATTCGCATATTCAGCAGATGAGTCATACAAATCCTTATGTTTTACAGATTCATTGTTTTTCAGGTAGAAATCAGAGAATCTTAGAATTGTTAAGGTTAGAAAAGACCTCCAAGGTCATCAAGTCCAACCATTATCTCTTCATCTTACACATGTATCCACTGATACGCAATCATTATAGAACATAGTTTACTTCCTTACATTGTGTTTATCAAAGCACTTTGTCCCAGATATTGGACAGATGCAAATTAGGAGGGGGTGAGGTAGGAATAAAGTCCTGTGCTGAGATTTTTTTTACATGTCCACTAGAAATCGTGTGATGTTTTCAGAAAAAACAAACAACAACAGAAACAAACTGCCCCCCTCCCCCCAACAACAAAAAACTGAGAAGTAAAGGCATTTCTACTACTTTTGTCTGCAAAGACAGGAAACCTGGAATTCTTTGATGCAGAGACCATTTGGATCCATATTCACATGTTTTTCAGCTTGTTAATGACTTTCAAACTTCTGAATTTCTCATAGAGAAACACACTGTGGTCTAAAAACATAATGCAAGTAAGACGCATCTCCAGACCAGTCAGGAGTTGATTTAATTACTCCCACTGGAGTGGGGGTGAGCCGGGAGGAAGATGTCCTTTTACATGCTTCTGCAAGGAGCAAATAATACCCCCTCGGTGGAGACACACTGCCAGGCTGTAAGGGCTTTTATCTCATCAAGTACAGCAGCTCATATTACTTAAGGATATTGCTTATCTAATAGCCGTACAGCTTAACAAGAGTTGCCTCTCTCCTGGTTTGTCTGGTAAAATTTTACATTTTGGCCTCTAAATATTCACGTAAGTATTTCAAAAATACTATTTTTGCAGTCAATGCTGCAAAAATGTCTGGGAGAAGCACTTGTGACACGAAAATTACCACAAACCTTTTTGTCAGAATTCGAAGGAGGGTAAATAAAACAAAATCAGGGCAGGAACATGGGGTCAGCATCCTGTGGCAACAAATAGAAATAACTTAGGCTTCAGAAAGACATGAAGTCTCCGTGCTTACAGCTGCAATTATGGAATAGCTGTGTAGCATGTTAGACTAAACACTATTAATTTAATTCAATTAATAAATCCTTTGCCTCTAAATTGTATGTTTAAATTTGTCATCTACACAAAGAAAAAAGAAGATTATACTTCATTCACCTGTATAGGTTGCTACTGTAGACTGATCACCCCAACCATTCATCTCCTAAAACAACAGTTTGGTAAGTATAATTTCAGCCATCAGTGATGGTACCTGCTTTCTTCAGCCACTCATTCCCACTACCGTGAGTCATTTCAGTCGTGCCAAAGGAAATTCTTGCTACACGTAAAGTGTACTGCAAAACTGATCTTTGGAATAATCTTTCTTTCTTTCTTTTTTTAATGGATTATTTTTAACCCAGACTATTCCTTCACTTTCAAATGACTACAAAGTAACTCACCCTACACCCGTAAGGAAAAATATAGTTCCCCATATTGAACAAAGCGGTGCAGCTGAACAGACAAAAGTACAAGTTTTAATAGTGAGAATCAAAACAAGGAAAGAAGTTAAGAGGCCTTTAAAAAGTACTTATTTATTAACATCCTTCAACAAAGAACTATCAGTCATTAGAGTGGCTCTTCTTGTTTTTTTTCTTCTTGTGATAAAAATCCCTTTATAACTTAATCACAGATAAAACTAGTCCACATATTTTCTCACATTTTTTCCTCAGTTTTCATTCTGCCATGAAAATACTTGCTGAAATAGAAGACACCTATCAGTTTGTACTTCACAGAGTTTGTAGTCTGTGGACAACCATGTCATATGACACATTTTAAAAGTCCTTACACATGTATAATCTATTCTGTAAAGTCAAGCACAGCTATTAAATCCCTATACATATCATGTACAGTGGTGAAAAAATAAATACGTTGTAATGTTTAAAAGCTCACACTTCTGCCTTGCTTCTGAGAGCAAGCCCAGGCTGGCACCCTGTCCCTAGTTTACCAGATTTAAATCAGCATGCGCCCCTCTTATCTCATTACTCATTCCGATTGGGAGATGTGGATCATTAAACTGGGTACTAATTTGCTCCTAAACTGCACTCATTCATCATTAGTTGGCAGGGAGAGGTTGACCAAGTCAGTTGTGGAATACTTCTGTGACCCTCCCATGGATTGTATATTTTCTGCATGAGCCATTTAATAAATTCTCTAGAAGTTATTTTAACAGTTTTAGTAGCCTTTTTGTTAAGCATGATTTCTGTGGTCAGGTTAGTCATAGAGTTATCTCTGTCAAATTTACAATTTATCTCCTGTACTCTGGATATATATGTTTGGTATTACCTTCTGTACTGTGCAAAAAGGGTATTTGTGTACTGTTCTTTCTAACAAGACATCTCTGATGGACTACTATGATAATTCACAACAGAATCTGGTATTGCACAGGATGATGTATCTTCCCCAGGGCAACACAAAGGGTTAGATAGTCTGTAAAGAGGAGGCTTCTCTGAGAAGATTTGTGTAATTGCTAAGAGGTTCTTATATTTGCTTCTGACTTGAGCTTCCCTGTCATGAAGTATTTTAAATATTATAGCAGAACCCATTTTGCAGTAAGTGGTGCCTCAGATTATTTTTCACAAAGAAGATACTCTCAGCAATCATTTGGTGGATGAAGAACTACTAATGTCCAGAGTATGAATCATCCCCATCATGTGTTGTGCCAGCAAAGCTTTAATAAATCTTTAATCTATTGTAAATATTTTTTTTTAATGTATGGATATGAAAATATCAAAACAGATTGGGAATTAAACACATTTGCAAGGCATAAGCTGCCCAACATTCTAGTTGAGGAAACGTCTATAATGGAAATTTTACAGAGACTATTTTTTGTCTTCTCATAGACCTTTGGGGGTTTTGCCATCTTACAATAATTTGTAAAAATAGTAGCATAATACAAGTTAGAGACAGGAACAACACAAGAAATCGCTCATTTTATCCACAAAGCAAAACGATTTTGTTAGAAGAAACATGCTTATCACCTCTTGATATTAACGTATTTTTTTTTAATAAAAAAATAAACCATATATTTTGGGGGCTTTTTCCCTGTGGTATGGAATTAGAACTTTTCACCCTAAGAAAGAAAAATACACATATTTAGAAATGTATATTGAAAGGTAATAAGTCACTGAATTACCTGATTTTTCAGAGGGAAGTGAAACACTGTTTTTTCCAGGATCCAGAATAACTGCCAGCCCTGCAGAGACTGATGGGAGGATGCTGGTACTGAGATCTATGCGAGTTAGACTCTCAGGTTCTCTTTTCAAGGCTTTTAGAACACCTCCAACACAGTTATCTTCTGTCTCCTCCTTGTTCTGACTGTTTTTCTGTGGACTCTGAACAATATGAACAATGCTCTGCTGGGCCAGGTCACAGTTCTGCAACACAAAACCAAAATCCCAATAAATAATTAATTGTGACATAATGGACAAAATCCCTCTATCTCCAATTTGTTATTTGTTAAATGCTCTCCAAACCATTTTGTGGAGAATTTCAGTGTGCAGTAATGGAGTTTAAAGCAAAGTGACAAGTGTAAATTGCTGGAATTAGGATTACTTGCATTGCCAAAAGGGTCACAACACTTACAAGTTCTAAACATTTAACAAAGAAATAGTGGATCAGAGCCAAGAGCTCTAAATAAATCAGGTTTATTGGCACAAAGTAAAAAATCTCCAGAGGGAGCACTACTAAATCAAGCGCTAAGAATATTCAACACTCAAGAGGCACTTGCAAAGATAATGCTGAAACACACTCTCCATGTAGCAATTTAGGGCCAAACTTGATGATCACAGAGAGTTCATGAACAAGGTACTCCAAAATATTTTTACAATTAGAAACAGGAAAGATGATGCTACAGATGAAGACTGATACTTATTTCTTCTCTGTAATGTAATTTTCAGTCTAAATCTGATTTGAGATGTAGACTCAGTATGAGTTTCCCATTCTTTCCAAAAATGACGTTTAACTGGTGACTTTAGATTTACAGAAAGCCTGTGGAAGATCTCATGACTGTTGTGGTCTTTCATGATAAAACAAAAGAACTGCTAGCCATTTTAGCCCAAAATGAGACCATTTTATGGCCTCACATATACAGAAGCTTCTCCTCCTTTTCAGTCGTCATCAGAGGTCGTTCTTAGACAGTCTTTCCAGATCTTGTGTCTTAGAAAATGGCAAGGTGAATGAGGATCTTATGAAAGGTTTATCGATGATAAATCAGGATGTCTTTCACAACTTGTTCAGCATTTTCACAATACAGAACAGAAAAGCAAAATATTACCTCATAACTAGAAATTACAGAGATTTTAGAAGACGTATCATTAATGAAGGGCTTTCAAGAAAAACTTGTATTGATCTTTCCACAACACACCTTGCAAGAAAAACTGTTCTTTATTGAATGATACCTTCTGGAAACCCACACCTAATTCTCCAGCATCATGAATGAACACACACAAACATCAGCCTACACAGAAAGTAGGTAGTCTGTCAAGAAATTAATTTTCTAACTCTGCAGCATCATTAGGTTGGCCATCTCTGCTGTGAAATGTCAAGATGGACCATTGAATCCATTTGGGAGAAACGAAGAGAGCTCTGAAGCATTTGTCTCTGTATCTAAACAATATTTAAAATCTGTATTTTGTATATGCAATTACTACATGGGCTTTAAATTGCAAAATATTCCTTTACAGATATTTTAGTGGTCTTTATACCCTCATTCTCCCATGCTCTCTTCTACCACGTTTTCTATTCTGGTCTTTTTTCTGTTGAGGGCTTTTTCTTCATTCTCTTACATTATTTCTCAGTACTTCTCCCTCCATACTTTCTTTCCTCTGCAACGCAATTTAAAGGACAAAAATCTGGCTTTCGTTTTGTTTTAATTGAATTTTTAATAACACACTCTCTCCTTAGTGAAGCAGTATTCAGCCAGCACAGATTTGTCAGAGCAAGGATATTGCAGTCGTAATATTCAATCAAAGCAGTTATTTCAACCTTAAAACATTATGTTGACATTAAAGGTCTCTTTTTTTTTTTTGGTACAACTTGTTGCCCTAGCATTTTAACAAGATCCATTTAAATAGCTCCAAAATTCCATTCATTACCACAATATCCAAACCATGTCTGTTACTCTAAAACTTCTCCAACTAAGAAGACTGCATAACATTAAAGAATTTAATAATCTAAAAGAAATTAATAGTGAAATTAATAACTAGGCAAATGAGGAGCTCAAAAGTGATTTGCTCAGTTACAGTGAGAGTTTAAAAAGAGAAACAGATATATTATATGTAAAAACTCACAACCTTGGAAACCCCAATAAACTGCCAATCAGTCATACCCCGTTTTAATGATCATCTCTTCTGGCAGTTTTTCTTGCTTAACCAGACCCTCTTCTGCCTTTCATTTTTTTTCTCACCATCTAATGTCCTTCACAATTTGTTCTGTTTTTTTTTAAAGCTTGCATCAGTTCCTGATTCAGCTCACTGCCTGATGCTGTGCTACAATCACATTGAGAGGATAGTGCATATGAGAGAATAAGAAGGATGGAAAGAGCTACTTAAACAAAACAAAATTCCCCTACAAACCTTTTCAACCATCCTTGCTTGATCGTGGCTGCTGTACACATTTATGTGCCTAGTTATATCAATTCATCTTTTAAAAGTATAGGTCCTTTTCCAGTTCTTTTTGCAAGGTGGAGGCTATGGGGTTAGCTTAGAAACAAAGGAAGGACTGACAAAAAAGTACTCCATCTTACCTACTATTCTCTCTTTAGCAATATCAAGAACTACATACTTTAGAAAAAGATGCAAAATGTGCACTTTGGGCAATTCTATAGATTGCCTCATCTGGTTAGAGCATGGTGCTAATAATGCCAAGGTTGTGGGTTTGATCTCTGCATGGGCCATTCTCTTCAGAGCTGGACTCAATGATCCTTGTGGGTCTCCTCCAATTCAGAATATTCTGTGATTCTGTATATGACCATAACAATAGTTTATTCTGGTATTTCACTTAATAAAATTTTGAAAGGACAGATGGACATGTATCTTAGCTTTCTTCCATCTCTTTATCTAAAACAAAAACAAACTTTGAAAGATTGAGCATCACTACTGATGACGACAGTGTAGATAATAGTCCCAGGAAAGCTTAATTAGCAGATCCCAAGATAACTTTTCAGAGAGAGCAGGTAGGAGAAAAAAACAACATCCTTTGATTTGTACCCTGTATAGATTTCATATGGAAGTCACTGAGCAACGGCAAACATGGAATCCCAAAGCATCAGTTTTGTAACGTTTTTCTGACCATATTTGAACTGAATTTGGCTTGTGTTTAAAGGAGGAAAGTAATCCTCAACCTTTGTAAGAAAAGTGATAAAACAGTACAAGAAGAAAATAAAAAAGAGTTGTGATCATATCTTAACTGTGGAGAGATCTGGATCAAATATCACCAAGCATTTCCCAGAATTTGGGTGATTAATGCTTTATAGCAGATTACATTTCATAGACAATAGATGGGCTAAGTTTTCAGCTTTTCTTTAAGAAAAGAGGTGGAATTCTAGCTATTTCTGTGAGTGTTTGGGTTTTGCCTTAGGTTACTATTTTAAGATACAATTGTTTATGTCAATGTCACTTTTATTTTCTTCATGTATTTGTTTTACGCCTCAGGAAACATTCTTTTGAGAATATCTATTATTAATGATTCTAGAGATATTTTCTTGTCTTATCTGTTGATCCAAATTAATGCCTGTGTTCCATATTCCAATGGGAAATCCTGCAAGTGTATGTAAAGTAGATTATGAAGTATAGTATCTTCTTTCACTAGAGCAAAAGGAACTGAGAAGATCCAAAAATTATGAAACCCAGTAATAAGGACTGGTTCTTTAGAGCAAATGGGTTTCGGTCAACTTGGGAAAATGAATTCATAGCAGAGGAAACGAAAATTAAAACTTTTTTTCATTCAAGCCTTTTACCCGTTTTTTTCTTTTTTTCTGAATTCTCAAGTTGAATTTCACAAAGCTGAATCAGCACATCCTGAAGGAACAACACGATATCCTTTGGTGCTGAGAGCTGTGGGCTAACTAGAAGGTCAGCTGGGAAGACCGAAATAAATTATGAAGAGGAAGAAGATGATTATGTTTAAGTTACTCTGAAATCCTCTTGTCAGGCTCTGGGGAGACCTCACTGCAGCCTTTCAGTACTTGAAGGAGACTTAAAAAAAAAACAGAGGGACTTTTTACATGGGCAGACAGTGACAGGACAACAGGTAACACTTTTAAACAGAAAGATTAGGTGTCAGGAAGAAATTCTTTACTGAAAGGGTGGTGAGGCACTGGCACAGGTTGCCCAGAGAAGTTGGGGATGCCCCATCCCTGAAGTGTTCAAGGCCAGGCCGGATGGGGCCACCTGATCTAGTGGGTGGCATCCCTGTCCATAGTGAGGGGATGGGAACTAGATAATCTTTATTGTCCGTTCCAACCCAAACCATTCTGTGGTTCTGACAGATTTCTGTTTGATATCTTCTTGACAACCATTCTGTAATGTATACCAGTACTGAAAGGAGTGTTCTCAATCTAAAAAATATAAATCCCACTAGAGAAGTCATATTTTCTGAAGTGCAATACACTTTATTTTGAAATGTTTTATTTAAAGAAACAATAGAGCAGAAAATAGTTTGAATCTGAAGCTTTGTATGTGAATATAAAAAAGCTTGTGGTGTTTTGTCTTGAAAAGGAATTTAATAAATTTCTATTTCCTGCCAGCCATGAGTAGGGAGTTTTAAGGTGTTGAGGTATTTTCTTATTGCATATCAATCACAAAGAGAAATTCCTCACACTCCCCTACCTATGATTCAGTTTGAACTTCCAACTTTTATGTTACCTGGATATTCACACCTTTATCCATGAATCCCTGGAGCCTCTTGTGGATACAATAATAGTGGAATTGTCTAATTGCTGCCTATTTATATCAAGCAGATAATAGACTGCCTGATGCCATTCCCTAAGAGATTCACACAAGGTCAATGCTCAATAAAAAAGTACTTTCTAGGAATAATCAACAAAAACCAAAAAGTTGGCTTTCCAGTTATTTTTTTCCTTAACCGTGCTGCATTTATCATCAGACAGAAAAATAAGGGGGGCACTTTTGTTACATTAATTTGCAGAATGAATTAAATAAAACTGTTGTCCAGAGTACGCATAGCACAACACATCTCTTCAAACCTATAGGACCGACGTAAAAGTGCAGATGACACACCAATTTTATTGGGGAAATATTTTTTCATGGATAATGTAGAGACATTAGAGATGACCTTCTAAACAGACAATGAAACATATGAAGTTCCCAGAAGAGAGAGAGAAAAAAAAGCTCACCAAGCCTTACTCTGCTGTTGCTGTAACCCTTTCACAAGGACAGAGTGCAGGTCTCAAAAACAGCAGAAACAGAAAGGAAATCAATCGGAAGAGCAATCCCCTGATCACAGTGAATGCAAAAAAGCAAGAAGAAGAAAGCAGCACCATGATAGTACACTTTATTACATAGGAAGCTAAAGCTGGTATATTAATGAAAGTAGAGACTACCTAAAACAAAAAAATACAGATATAGTAATAACATTCTGTTGAACCATGTTGGTTTAAGAAATGAGAAGCAAGATTTGCAAGAAGACTTAACATGTTTTATTTGACCAACTAATATAGAAAGAAAAATCAGCTTCCGGGCTCAGAGAATCTTATGCAGGTCATGGCAAGGAGAAACCTGAAGGAAAAATTAAGCACTGTTAAAATAACTAAGCAAATCAGCATTCTGATCTGATATCACCATCCATTTGTGTGAATACTGTCTGCTCAAAGGCAATAAACTAAATATTGCTCCACATGGGGCAAGGGAAAAAAGCCAGTGCACCACCAGGCCTCAATTACATGGACCACTTTGCAGGTAAATTCCAGCAATCAGAAACTACTTGCTATTTTATGATGCTATGGAATACATCTATATTTGATTTCAGTTCACCTTTTCAACATTTTCGGAGTTACACATTACTGTTCTTATTTACTATTCAGAATATTGTGGGTGCTAAGTAACACCTAGAAATAGAAGGAAAAATAGATGTATTATTGAAAGCACCACACATTCAAATAAATGTGAGGAAAAGGCAGAAACCCCTTCACTTGGCAGAATATTTGTACCCTAATTTTTATAAACTTTTCCTCTTCAGTCCTTATAGTAGTTCAACTTTTGGCAGTGCCAAAGACATAGAATAAAGGAACAATATAAAAAATGTGCTATGAAAAAGGACTCATTGCTTTCTAGATCAAAAACCTAGTATCATTTTAAGGACTACTATTAGAGTCAAGTCCTTTTTCACATGGAGTCACATAGAAAACACAAGGGGTAACAGGTACAAGTTAATTCTGGGGAGACTCCAGTTGGAACACAGGAAGAAAATTTTTCTCAGTGACAACAATCAGTCATTGGAATAACCTCCCCAGCGTATTGGAGGATTCCACAACGCTGGACAGTTTTAAGAATATTGTGCTAGCTCATCTTGTCTACACCACGTTTTTGCCAAGAATGATTGGACCAGATGATTCTTGAGGTCCCTTCCAAGCTGATAGTAGAAAAATGAAGTTTAGTGGAACCCAGGAAACGCTCCTGAGTAACAAATCAGGGCCACTCTATATAACCTCCATTTGAGAAACATTCATGTTCTACAAAGTTGCCACAATCCTGATCATGTTTGCCGATTGACAACTCAGGATTACAGCAACCAGTAAGCATAGCAGTCACACTGGTATATATTGCTATGTATTTTCTCTTCCTGTAACACTGAACTTTCTCAAGACACCATAAAGACACCTGAACTTTCTCAAGACACCTGTAAAGACTCTATCCCATATAAAAGTGCCAGGTGAGAGGAAGAAACTCCATCTACAATTTGTAAAGAAAAATAATCCTAAAATTCCTGAGATATTTGCCTAAAACCATAAATCTTACTGTTGCTTTGAGCTTCCATGTGGAACATGCTTGCTACTTAGCTTCTAACAAGTACTTTTTATGTAACGCAACACAAAAAGAGTTAATACAGTCACATTCAAATTTAGATTCTATTATTTTTTAGCAAAGAGAACAGTGGATGTTGAACAAGAGGAAATAAGTACATACTGTGTGATTTACTACAGTTCCTTCAGCCAATGGTCCCTCTGTGTAGCAAGAAGCCCTGATTAGAATTTACAAAAATAAAAATCCCTGATTTACAGCCAAACACAAACGTTCATATATTACAAAGGTTCTGCTCTGAATGATACTCTTTAAAGAGAAGTAAAAGACTTAGGATTTTATACTGACTAGTCCCTTAATGAGTTAATAATTTGCTGGAAATGGAAATGTATTCAACGAAGTCAGAATTCCCCCTCTTTCTTCACTTACAAATCACTTTAAACTTCATTTCCATCTTTTTCACATTATGACAAAAAAATTTAATGTTAATTTCTAGCTCAGTGGAGGGAACGCAGAGTTAATGCTCAGTTAGGACCTTTGCAGGGTTATTACTTTTTGTACACAATCTAAGACCTTAGCAATGCTATATACATATTTCTAAATGCATTACTAATAAAATGACACCATGAATATGATAACTTTTCTTGAATGTAGATCTTTTAGCACAAATTCCCAAAAGATATATTAACCCTTATAACAAACAAAAATGTTTTATTGGCAGCACGAGACAGTTTGCAATATTAAAATACCTGCTTAGATTATTGTTATTCCCTTCAAAACTCTGCATAATGATCTGCAAAAGACACAGAAGGCAGCCAAACTTTTTTATATTGTGTTTACAAAGCTATTAGTATCTCCACAGTGACATTAAAAACATATCATACGGACATAAAATAGAAGAGAAATAGTCAAATGAACACTAAATTCATATAAAACTTTTCTCAGTAAATGAACAACTTTTTCTTTCTTGTAATTTCAGATATTGTGCACAAAAAACAACCTATAAACCTGCCATTTATTATAATGCCTGTTTAGAAAGCAATAGGACAATGAGAATTTTATAATGCTACATTTAAAATTAATCTAAGTTCTTGTGACCATTTACTTGTCTCCTAAACACAGTTGAGTGCACCTCATTATTATTCCATCTTCCACACTGAACTACCTGATAGAATTTATACTCTCTAAACATGTTATCTCCAGCGGTAAACATAAAAAAAGAAAGCTTATTATTTACTAGGTATGGATTGTATTTTCCATAGCTCTAATTTCTTCTCAAGCTACACTGAAACAGAACAAGTAACAAGTGTATTCTGTAAAATGCTTGAATGAATTACATTTGGGCACATTTTGGTCTGGGTTAAATGGTAATAAAAGGTACTGTGCTTAGAAAAGGTCTCACAAGCGAGCACTGCTCACAGTCTGCAGAGTGCAGCACGGCCTCAGGACTGTGGACTATAGGTTATTTGACTAATGTAAGATCTAATTTTTATTTCCTCTTCCCCTTAAATTCTTTGAGAAGATTTATCTCAGCAAGGCAGACACTGCCAGTCTGCTCCCACTTCTCTGTCTTCACTTAAGGCATACATTAAGCATTAGTGAGTATGTGAGGAACGGGCATAAAAGTGGCCTCACACTGACACCTAATAAGCGTCAGGACATTACTGAGACATAAATTCTATTTGAAAAACAGGAGAGTCACTTACTACACAGAACTCTGAAAATATTTTAAAGACTTCAGTAGTCTCTCCTGCTGATGGGGCACTATGGTGGCAGCTATAGAGCTGCAGAAAGGAATTTGGAAAATTCCCCTCTCCAAAGATCTCTGAAAGAGTTCCTATGTGTAATAAATACTCCACTGTAGAAAGCAAATTTTTCCTGTGAATTTATTGTCTGGTGCGTCAAAAGTTTAATAGCTATAAATATTTATTTCAATTACTTCAACTAGTCATTCACAGATGCCTTTTTCATGCTTTATGGCCAGCACCTGGTATACATCCCAACCAAAGAGCACTTTGGTCTTCTACTTGTCCCAGTTCATGCATCTATATATCAGTTTGAGCAGCTGCCATGAGAACAGCCGTAAATAAGCCTAGTGAGCACTCCATGCGGCCCTACTCGGTAACTTAACTCCCTAGTATAAACACGGACAAGAAATCAAATATTTTCCAGAGCTTGCCCTGATTTTCTCTGAAGACTTGCTCTTAAACTAGCGTTTTCTGCGGCAGGTGAAAATGGTCTTAGATTTGATTTTTGGGCTACGCCTACCAAAATATCCCAGCAGGATAATGCTGGAAAATCTATGCAGTACAATATTTTGCAGCACATCTACACATCCAATTGGACTTGACTTTAAGGTGGAAGAGGCTGCTTTGCCAGAGGTATAGTCAGGTATGTTACAAAAGAGACAGTTTATAGATTCTTCCCAATCCCTAATGGGGGATCCATGCCATATCAGAAAACAGTCTTATGACAGGTTAATCCCTTTGCCCAGTACATGTGGGCATAGTTTGTCACCTCATTTATTCCTACCCTATATGAAATCATGTCTTATTTTAAAAGGGAGAGCACTCATGTTGCGGTTTGACCCAGCAGCCAGCTAAACACCCACAGCCACTCCCTCAATTCTCTACACCCACCCTACCCCTCAATGCGATGGGGGAGAGTATTGGGAAAAAAAAGTAAAATTTGTGGCTTGAGATAAAGACAGTTTACTAGGACAGAAAAGAAAGGGGAAGAAAACCCCAATAATAGTAAGTCAAGTGATACACAACACAACTGCTCACCACCCACCAATGGATGCAGCTCAGTCCCTGAGCAGCAGCCCTTGGCCAGCTTTACCCCTTGTTTATTTACCGATAAGTATAAGAGGCCATATAGTGTGGAATATCCCTTTGGTCAGTTGGGGTCAGCTCTCCTGGCTATATCTCCTCACAACTTCTTCTGCCCCCACAGCCTGCTCGCTGCTGGGGTGGGTGAGAAGCTGAAAAGCCCTTGACTCTGTGTAAACACTGCTTATCAAGAACTAAAATATCAGTGTGTTAACAACATTATTCTCATCCTAAACCCAAAACACAGCACTGTACCAGCTACTGGGAAGAAAATTAACTCTATTCCGGCTGAAACCACAATATCACACTAATACAAACAAGGTGAATGCTATGAAAATATAAGATAAATAATTAAAAACTGATATTCAAATGAAAAGATCCTTTTTTTGCCTCTAAGTAATGTTATTTTTCAAAAAGTGTCTAGCATAAATGGAAAACATGACTATAAATAAATCCAGATGGATTCTCCTAAATAACCAACATATATATTAAAGACACCATTATAAAAGGGAGGTGAGAACACCTTGTTGAGTCACAGATGAAAGATGTTTTTGAACATCATAACAAGAGAGTTACGACCCATAAAAAAGACACACAAAACTGCTTTAAGAGTGTACTTTCACCCATACCTCGGAAAAAATATTCAATTTCCCCCTGAGGAAATTCAGTTCTAAGAGAGAAATCTTCAGTGATATAGCATCACACTATGAAAGAGAGGTTCAGTACTTGTATTTCGTTAAGAAGCATAGAGTATTAAGACAAACAGGTTCCTGAAAATTATTTTGAAGATTTTTGTATCATGGCATTCTCTCTTCTGCATACATCCGGTCTACAACATGTCATATGCTTTTCATAAGCATGTCACATATAAGTTCAAAGTCTTTGCTAAAAAATCTGGAATATTAAGACCTTTACATGTGAATGAGAAATTGTGTAATTTGGATTCAGATCAAGATTCATATTCCGAAAACATATGCAGGAAGAATGTCTACGAGCAGCATTCATGGAGAAAGAAAAAGTGCTGTAAAATTGAGAAGTGTCAAGGTTTCAAAAATTTTAAGTTTTACGGAGATGTAGATTTCTCCAAGTCTGTCAGGCTTGTCTGAGTAAACAAGCAAGCAAGCAAGCAAACAATCTAATTTGCACTACCAAGTACTGCAGACCAAAAGAAGCAGCTCTCCATGGAAAAATGGTTTGTGTCAAGGACCTGACATCCACACTGTAAAGTTTGGAGACTAAGGTTTTGTGGATGCTTGGGGATGTTTTGAGTTTTGACTACCTCTAGTCTTGGCCCTCTTTTGGAAGTCTAATAGGCGAAGTTCTGAAACACATCTCCCTGTTTAGTTTCAATCAAAAGGCATCTACTTTATTTGCTCTGAGGATGCCCTGTGATGCAAGGCACAGCATGATAAATGGGGATGATCGGGAGATCCATTTCAAAAGCTGACTCCTGTTTCAAACTAAGACACTAGTCCAAACATACACAAATTTTCTGATTCTGAGCTCTCATCAAAGGCATCAGCAGACACATTTCAGATTATCTGATGGGATGTACTACTGCTGATTAAGGATAATAGCTTTATTAAAATAGCCACAAGTGCTGTCTAGTTACATACTTTTGTGCAGTGATTTGCTGGAAATTATATTTATCTATGTTTACAGAGAGTAAAGGAAACACATAAAGTACCATAGAACGGCTTCAGCAGTTGTATGCTGTCCTCTCTTCAAAACTAAACCACTGCTGTTTAAAAGATTAGTTGACCATTTTTTCCTACAGCGTGGAGATTCAACAGGTTTTACAACTGTTAACTCTCAACTGGTGTATCAGATAAAACCGCCACAGTGATTTCCCTAGAGAATCAGGCCTGGTTCGCTTGGCTAGCTCAACTAAAAATCAATTTTAAAAATCTATTATTTTAAAAACAAATGTCTTGTTAACAGTTGAGCCGAGAAAACATATAAACTCCTGTGAACTTTCCTTAGCAATGGGAATTAAGCTTTGTAAGCCTGGACTTGTAAATCATCTCTGTCTTAAAGATGAACAAGCAGTACAGTACAGAGATATTTTAAAGCCAGAAAAGAGGTAATTCAGCCACACAATAAAGGGAAGAAAAAAAAATCCAAGACAAAGCCAATGACTGTTACAGTTCACTAAGAGAAAGCAGAGACTACCAGCACAGCTTCTAGCTCTTTGTCACAGGGATTGTCACGTCACACAGCAACCATCATCCCTTTTAGCACACTTTTTATCAGAGTGGATGCATACTCCAGTGGACAAGATGCACGCCTTACCCTCTCAGCACCTCTTTATGTTAATTATCGTTTTATGGTGTGAGAACATTTTCTGACTTGAGCCAGGGACCAGCTTTAACAGTCCCGGAATTCTCACTTTACTGAGAAGTAAAAAGTGACGCTTCTCTTATCCTTCCAAGGATCAGCACTAATTTGTAGTACAGATGCTACAAATTCATCTCCCTCAAGCTCTTTGATCTTGTCCATCCTCAGCTTACGTCCCTCAAAAAGCGACTGAGAACGTTCATGTCAATGACAAAACACAGTCATGTTTCTTTTTTTTACTTTCTTTTGTTTTCATCCTCTTTGCCTTGAGTGAGAAAAGCTCTGAAATGAGTTCAATGACAGCATGCATGTCTTTAGAAGTACATAGTTAAGAGTGATGTGGAACTTATATTTGTATGCTTTTATCAGTGTACACTTGAATGATGCTAAACTTGGCTGGCTGCAATTAACAGGATATAAAACTGAAACCCTTACAAGTAGAGCAGAAATTATCCTTTCTTCAAATAAGCTATCACTGGAATTGGAAACACAAAAGATGCAGGGGAAACAGTGGTGGGCTGGTTTGAGTGGGCATGGAGGACCACAAATCTGGGAGCTTCCCTGTTTTTCCACCAAGTGAAGGAATTTTCCTTATTCGTGACTGGTATATGTCCGTAAGTTAAACACAAGGGAAAGCAGCTAGAAATGTGCAAATTTCAATACATTATTTCTTTTTCTATATATAAAATGTTTGGAAATATGTATTTTTAAAATTTAAGTAGGTGACTCAAATTGATTTTACTTGGGTTCTAGTCACAGTTCTTCAGAGCATCCTGAGCTTTCATGCTGTTAGGTAAATTCCAACCACCAAGGATTCCTTTACTTTTACTTTTTCTTTTGCTTCTTTCACTTGTCCTGTGACTGAGAAGGGGAGGGAGAAACAAACTGGGCCAAAGTTTGCAATGTTATCTGCAAATAATTAAGAACCTTGCTCAGGCTTTGGATGCTGGTTGTCACAAGACACTGCCAGATCAATATTGCTTTCTAGATATGGAGAGATGGGGTTTTCACACAAAACAAGCAAGATGAGAGATTCCTCTGCTGGGCTTAAGCTTCATCTCTTCAGATTTTATCACTATTTTAGTTGCTTCTGGAGATGCAGCAGCACCCAAGCTGTGTATTCAAGTTCCAGCAAGTTGCACACTCGCACCAACAAATGCAGGCTGTCGCAGGGCACTCGTTGTTGCTATTTATCACCTTTAAAGATACAGCCACAAGGCAGTGATAAAAATTGTGGAATTTTGCACCATAAAGCATCGTGTATAAAACCCAAGAGTCCTGAAAAATCATACAGGTTCTACTGCAGTAGTTTAGTGTTCTCAAAGATGAGAGTGCTAAACTTGTAAATCTGTGCTGTCATTTTCTGACAGCAAGGATAAATGACACCCCCCCACTTAAACAGGGGTAAAAAAAGAAACAAAGAAGAAATTAATAAAAGGTGTATTTTCCAAATTACGTACTAAATCCTTAAAAAAATTTCATTCAGTGTTTGTATTAGTCATAATACATCAGTGTTTCAGGAGCTTTGGTGCCACAGAGACCTTGCGGGATGAGCAATCTTCTGCCAGCCTCTGGCACCCAGGATGTTTGCAGAACAAAAATGCAGAGAGCAGACTCAGCTTGGCTTAGGACAAACACCAATGCACCACTTCTGCAGGCAGCATTGATATACCCACAAAGACAAAATGATGCAATTCACCACTAAAAGCTCTCTTGTCATTATTAAAAGAAAAAGAAAAAGCTAATTTTAATCTGTGCTCCACAACTTGCACAAATCGGTGAGTGATAGAGATGAAAACATAGTTATACATATTTAAGTTACAGTTGAAGGTTTCTCTAAATGAACATATGCAAATGCTTGAAGCCCAAGGGCAGCTCTTTCTTTCACTCAGGACATTTACTTAGTTTTCCAAGCTAATATTTAATCTAGTATTCAGTAAAACATCGTTAATTACTTTAATAAATTCCTAACATCCTGTGAGATGTCTTTTCCCTCTGAGCTGCAAAACAGAATCTTAAAATGCCTTCCCTAATGAAGTGCTACAATTTTCACTCTACAGTCCTTTTAATTGTAAGAAAAGATAACTTTTAGTTTTCATCTCATTGCTTAATGGTGATCTTTGTAGTTTTAAAGAACACTAAAATATTATATTTTGGTAGGAAGAATTTTGGGGTACCAAGGAATAGGAGGATTACAACACAAAGCTCAGCTAAAGAACTGGTCTGGTCTATGAAAGTAATTTGATAACAAGAAAGAGGAATAGCTACAGTGAATGACTCAAAAGGGTCTCCATCTCACCCACCATCAGTCACTTCAACGGAATTTAGAAGTAACTGCAGAAGACATTTACAGCAAAATCTTATACCTAAAATTAGTGTTAGGATCCATTAATTTCCTAGTCTTTCTAGATATTTTTATTATTTGTACACTGATACTCAGTTTTGTCACACAAATGGAAAACTTCTAGGAAAGCCACTGCTTTAATTCCCAATGGGGCTGTCAACACAGTAGCTGTAATGACATTTGTGCTCAAACCACAGCACTCATACTATTTAACTCCCATTGCATCACACACAAAAACCCAGATGAATGAAAATTTCTAATATCTAGTCACTTTATAGCTTTTACTTTAGATATGCTAATCATGTCATTCACTGATTTTCTCTCTCACATCAACAGTTAAAGTATTTTCAAGCATTTCAAGTATTCTCTTCTAGAAAAGTTTTCTCTGCTACTAGCAATTGTATGTGACTCACAATCCTTTCCACAGCTGCTCTTCTGATCTGACCTCAAGTGTTTGATTATTGTAGCAGCCCTGCAATGTGCCAGGAGAAACAGGAAAATAAAAACCCCACTAAGAAGTGTGGCAGCATCTGCACAGCTAGTGCCTAGACTGAACTGTAATACAGTGTGGTGCAGTTTTAATGGATGATGCTCCTCTGCTTCATGGAACCCTTTTCTTCCCCTGCTTTTGCATTTTCTATTTATTTTCTTCTTTGTTTAAATTAGACGTAAAATCAAGTCCACATGAAATAAGAATTCTACAAGAATATTGCAGAATACCTGCATAAGTAATTTCTTTTATTGATTTAAACCCTTAAGGTCTATTTAATAGATTTTAAAAAAACCCAAACTAAATAGGGCAGACTGCCCTGGCACCAGTCAATGTAATTTAACACAAATCCATAGAAGAGGATTGATCTTACCGAGCTTATCTCTAATATGGTTTACAAATACTGACTTTTAGTGTGTTAACTTAGGCCCTCTGCGCTGAAAAATATTTTTATACCTACTTTCATACCAGATGGGCACCCAAGTATTTTTTAAAAGATGACAGAAAAAATACATTATATAAAGCCAAGAAGAGGCAAACTAATATCAAAAACAGAAAAAGAAGTAATGAATTTGCCTGAACCAATCTCGTATTTCATGACCTCATCATGCAGAAGCTGCCTATCTATTTCAGAACAAGTGATAAATATTAAAATGAAATTTTTTT
Source organism: Falcunculus frontatus (assembly GCA_013398115.1). Lineage (NCBI taxonomy): Eukaryota > Metazoa > Chordata > Aves > Passeriformes > Falcunculus > Falcunculus frontatus. Next base: position 471,927 of record VZRV01005920.1, on the reverse strand, counting down.
TGCATGTCTTATCAAAAGCTTCCACTATCAATTGTTTTCACAAATGTTTTCTCCTGCAAGCAGTGAATGCCTCTTCATCAATCTTTTATCAAAAGCAATCTTGTTCTGATTTCAGTCTTATCAGAAAAAGTTCTCTCTCCTTTGTTGTTATTTTTTTTTTCCTTTCTTGGCAGAAGGTACATGAATATCATTTTACACATGACTGTGGCTGCATCTCCATCAACCAGGAAATAAAAAGTTAGTGTGAAGGATATATCATGACCCTGCAGAGCTCCAAACAGTAGAAACACATGTGCCTGATAGTGACAAAGGAAAGCAAGCGTGCACATCTACATGAATGTAGAAATATTCCTTTTTACAAGGAATTCTTGCATTTCCAAATATTTCTAAACAGAGAAAATGAAGATTTAACAGAAACTTTACTTCCAGATACCTTCCTGACATGTCCACTGTGGTTGAAAGAGAATAACCAATATCAAAATGCCACTATAACACAGAGCTTGGGCTTTCAGCCCCCAGACTGGGGTCTGTGGTGGGGAGCTGTGCAGGGAGAGGCCACGACCTGCCATGTGCCAGTCACAGCCGAGCCCAGACACCTTTGGACTGGGTGACAGCAGCACACAGAGAGCCAAAACTGCAGGCAGGCAGGTTAGCTGGCAGCACCCCAGCTCCAACCTACTTATGAAATACCTGCAGGCATCAGGGTGACGAAGACACACACGGAGACTGACGGCTGGAAGTACGTGACTGAGGAGACAGATGGAGACATGCTGCTGGAGGTGCCGTGGAGGAAACACAGCCAGAGGCATTCTTTGAGGGTTGGTCCCCATGCCAAAAGGGGTAATTCGTAGGGAACTTCAGCCCACAGGGGCAAACTGTGCCAGGGTGGGGAGATCCCTGAGGGACTGCAGCCCATGGGCACCCCTGACTGTGGAGAAACACCTCTAAAGAACTGAAACTCACAGGTGAACCTTGTCAGGCAGGGAAATAAAGAACAAAGGACAGACAAAGGAAAACCAGAAAGGAGTGGCAGACAGAAACCATTATGTACTTTACTCCAAACACCTGTGCTACCCATTACCTCACCAACCAGACTGTGAGGGGCTGACCATAACCAGCAGTGAAAACAAGAGGACTTCAGATTAGGAAGGGGAAGACAAGGTTTTCATTTATGTTTTCCTTTTTGACTCAATACCCAACGCAGTATTCAGAAATTTTTGTTAATTGACAATAAATTAAATCTGCCAAATATTCCAAGTCTATAATATTTGGTCTGCAAGACCTGCTTGATCTCCTTGAGCCCAAAATGCATTGAGAACTATTCAGTCTGAAGGCTCATTTTAAACATCACCTATGACTGTGGCAGAAGAAAACATTCAGAACAAATACCACATGTTTTCTGCTGCTAAAGCGGGACAGTAACCAAGGTTTCAATATATCTGAACAAGATCCTCAGTTTGTACAAATAAATGTCATTCCAAAAGTCTCACAGCACACCGAGGCCAATGCACAGTGACAGAACTCCAGAACAGAGTGAGCTGCTGCAGTGACAAAAGGTTGAATATATAATGACTTCCATAGGAGGGACAAGGAGGCTGCAAAACTCCCATTTTTGACTCCTCAGGGGAAAAAAACACAATAAACATAAAACCACCTTAAGAGAAAAGAGAAGAAAGTTACAAATGAAATTAAATTCATGGGCAAATGACTGGAGCCTTGTGCTCCCACCCCAAGTGCTATGCATGTGTTTGCTTCATAAGTATGCACCAGGTTGTTCCTGCCACTCACAGGAAGAATCTTGTCTCGAATATTCCAGACAGAGGAGAATTAAGGAGACAAATAGCTTCATTTAGATAAATCCATAAATGAAATTTATAGCTGTAGAGGCAGACTACACCTAAGCTGCTCCAACCAGGTTCTCAGCTCCTGGGCTGCTGAGGATAAAAATTTCATGGCAGGAAAGTGTTAAATTGAATCATAGGAGAAACAACCCCAGTGCCAAGATCATCACAGATCCCCACTTTCTCATGATGCCTTCTCACACGGGCAATACATGTGAGCACAGATGAAGATAGGCAGGAGGACTCAACCATTAGGCACAGAAACTGCTAGGTTTTAGGAACATGTTTTGACTTGATCCTACTCGGCATAAAAGTGGCAGTGTCGCAGTGTTTTAGGAGAATGCTGGAGACAAGCTGCTGATTTGTCAGTGTTGAGTTTGGGGGTAACAGATTCCTGAGAGAGAGAGAGAGTGGGCCATATAGTCATGAATGGCACACAGAAAGTGACAGTAGAATGATTATTCACTCTTAAGTACTAAGGAAGCATCTGATAAAAATGCCAGGTATAACATAAGATAAAGGCTTTAATTTTTAATACAAAATTTTATGTTTTATTTCTATGTAGCTGCCTTGTATCAAGGTGCAGGGAGGTTGAGGGGGATGTGTTTGAGGATTAGAAAGTCACCATCAGACAGGGAAGCAGATAATTTATCTCTTAGAGCCAAAACTGTTTAAGGACTCTTTCTCATTATGCTCTTTATATATATCCCTAGTGTTTTGTTGTGGTTTCGTTTTCTTTTTAACTATTTTTATATCTGACAGGATGCCTACAGATTTGGTAAAGACTTTCCTTCGTACAGGAGGTGTAAGTAATGCAAAGGATGGAAAAATTCTTTTTCGAGAACACTTAAGTATGAAAAATGCAAACATTTAACATTTTCATCATGCTCCTGGTGAAAAGAGGCAAAATTTTGCTAACTGGAGGCTGGAGAGAATGTACATATGATGCTTTCTCATCTGGAAGTTACCAGTAGCTATCAGGTTAAGGCTCAAGTGAAAGTTTTCCACCACTTACTCCTAAGACAAATCTCTCAAAATGTCTTTCCTTTTGATTTTCTCCTCTATCACGGCATCAGTAGCAGATTTTGGAACTAATAATAAAGGTCTCGAAGATGTGAGCCGTGAAAGTAAATATGCTAATCTTTTAAGAAACTAATAACTTTGTAATCAATATAAAGAGAAGCAGACTAGTCACTAAAACACTATTCCATTTTTCTGCCAGCAGTAAATGAAGAAAAACTTGTTTCATGTGATATTTCATTTCAGATCACATTAAGAATTTAGAAGATGCATTTTTATAATGATCCTTAAATTACTGCAAGATCCAAAATTGCAGTGCCTGGTTCTTAAGAAGATTTTAGTGTTTTAAAACAGTACTAGAAAGATAGTCTCTAATTTTACACAAAAGAGATGGAATGGTAGATCCTACTGATACTATCTTGAGTTTGTATATGAGAAATGTCATGGTAAATATGCTTTACAATATTGAAAGGCATGATGACATCTTTCTCTAAGGGAGAAAATTTGATAAATTCCTGTAATTTTTGAATGTTAATGTATGGATATGCAGAAGACAGCAATTGTACTCTGATGAAGAACACTTCAGCAAATTTTCATCATGCTTTGTTTCAGCTCAATTTTTTCAAACAATCTTGAGGTACCAGCTTACAAACATATATAAAGTCCTTAGAATATACACTACAAATGTGCATCATAAATATGTGTCATTAACATAATTTGCAATAATAATTACTGAACCCGGGGAGAAACTAAAAATGAAGATACCCATTACCTGCTGTGAAAAATTAATAAATGAATTCCTGTAAGACATTCATTTCCATTTGTTTTGAGGGGTTTGGGGTTTTTTTTTCACAGGGATGAGGTACAAAATATACAAAAGCATTTAATGAAAATGTCCTATCGTCTGAGGGTTTTATTGTGGCAGTTCCTCAACATCAGTCATCACTTTTCTCTGGTTTACATTTTTCATAATATAATGCTACATCGTAAGTATCTGGAATCCTTTTTTTTCCCAGCAGAATTCTGCATAAGGGTCAATGTTCAGGGAAAAATCTCAGCTTAAAGAATTCAGATCCTTGTAAGAATGAGACTAAAGAAAAATGTCATGTTTTTACCTCATTAGAAATACTTCTGATGAATGAACTGGGTGGTGATGGTACAAAAGTTCAGTGACTGGCACAGGATATTGGACTAAGAATGTGAGAAAAGGGCTCAGAGCTTAATGATACATGAAGTTCAATAAACAAGTTGTCAGACAAGGACAATGGGATTTGAAGAAAAAGCTTGGGCAAAGAAAAAGACTAGAGAACGTTTCTTTAAAAAGATGTGTTTTGGTAAGCACATTAACTTATGTTAACTTATGTTTCAGATATGTTCTTTAATTAGTTGTTTCAAATAGTCTGTATATTTATCTTGAAACATAAACACTGTGCAATAAAAAAATCATGGAAGTTAAATTGTTGTGAAGCAAGTTGGAAAAATATTGAGACCCTACCTTTAAAAAATCCTGACTACTCTGTTAAAAACAGGAGTCTGGCTGTGTCATTAAAGGGTTATATCATACATAAACCATGTGGACCACCTATAAGAAGATATAAAATCTATTTTTCCTTTAATCCATACCAGGTTATAGGCATATTCTTCTGTTCTTTCTTTATTCCACAATAAATGCACCTTGGCAGAAATTATGTCTTCTTTTCTTTTTGCGTTACTTGGCTGTCCCTTAATGAGAACAGACAGGCTAGGGTGTTCTTAATGCTTGTATGAAGGATGGAAAAAAATAGCTCATCTAGGGGAACGGCTATGACGGACACATTCTTCTTTGTGTTTAAAAGTGATTTAAAGACAGTGGCAACTTCAAGTTCATCTGTTTTACTCAGAGGTCTGAAAAAGTTAGATAATTTGAAATATTTTGCCAGACATAAGAAGAAGTTGGAATTTGCTGTGTCATAATTATCTGAGATATATTCATGCTATTCTATTTGCTAGGTGGTCATATTTAGAAGGCTTTTCCTTTTACAGGGCCTCAGCTGTTACCAGATTGGTATGGAATTGGACACAGATGAATGTACAAATTGTCATCACCACAAACTTCATTAGCACCTAAGATGGTCATATGTCCATATATCCAGGGTAAACAAAAGAGACAAGATGCAGTTGGCTCAATCCATCATGGGAAAATGCCAAATGCTACAAAATTAAAATCTGGTTCTGAACTATCTGAAGTCATCTCAGAACAAAGTCTAAATAGTCAAATGACAGCACTTTGTGTTATAATGGCTGGGTGTCCTAATATTTTATGTCAAGTGTTTGTTACTTTTCTAATTGTGACACCATGCTCCACCGTGTGAGGCTCTTAGATATATTTTTATGACTTTCCCCAAACTTAGGACATCTTATAGGGTAATCTATAATCAGTTAATAAATACTAAATAGACAAAACAAACTTTGAAGATTAAAGGGTGCGAGGCCTCTTGGTTTGGGTTTTTGTAAAATAACAATCTAGCTCTTGTGCTGAAGCATAATATACGATAATGTAGTCCAGAAAATACAAAAGCAAGCCTGGTAAATTCTGGAGCTACTGGACACTGCTTCGAAAGTTAATATGAGAAGTTGGGGAGTATATGAGAGCTTGGGGAATTGATGCAAACACTCTCTGGCTTTGGAGAAGAGAACTGAAGGGAGAATACAGGAGGGAGTATGGCAGAATTTCAGAATATTCTGTAAGGGAATTTCAGCTTTATTGTGTCTGCCCTTGGAAGCTGTAAAGGACAATTTGAATGTCATAGCTGGGCACAAGGCCACCCTCTAGCCCAAAGGTTATCATTTCCACAGTATGGGAATGCATCATTGTGTTGAGGATCCAGGACTTCAGCCCAGGAATGAGCTGACATGTTCTGGATGCCTGTCTGCACACAGGTCCTACGGCAATCCAAGGGCAGCTGCAGACACCACACAGACGTACAGCACCGAAAATGACATCTGCTTTTATAGTAACATCAGCTGATTTGGCTGTTCTTCCTTACATGCACGCCTCTACAAAGTTTGTAGTCATCTCAGAACAAAATCTAAATACCTCTTGGAGATGGACACCGTCTCTAGTTCATTCAGAAAAGTGAAGAAAGGTAAAGCAGCAGACCAGATTTAACCAGCATACGTACACCCCTCCAGCAACACACATCGCTTAATATCTCCTGGTCATATTCTAGGGATTATAATCCAATCTGGGGACACAAAAATTGGGTCTGCTGCACAGATGTTTGCAGGCACTAATTCCTGCTGTTCCAGCCTTCTTCTACACAGGGTTTCTTTTTCTGTGAATTGCCTAAGGCAAGTATTAGTTCAGATTGGAAACAAGACACTTCAACATAAGGGATCCTATCCAGTTTTTTCATATCTTGGTCTATAAAATTGCAGTTAGTAACATTTATTACCTTTTTTGTTCTCCCTGACACAAGTTATTGTTTCTCTGCTTCAAGGACATACTCAGCAAAACTATGTTATTTTCATATTTTAAAATGTAATTCTCTACCTAGAGACACCTAATAAAAAGAGAGTTCTTAGCTCAAGATGTGACCACTTCTTTCAACAAAAGTCAAAAAAAGTTAATTAATCCAAAAGTTGCAGTAGCAATTTTCAGCAATAACAAATTAGTACATGGCTGACTTGATATACAGAGGGAGGGAGAAGGACAAAACAAGCCTGAAAGACACTTAAGAAAGGGCTTTTCATTATAATCTAAGCATGAAAAAAAATGTGGGAAGGTTGCTAGAGGCATTTCCATGGGCTAACTTATCTTTTAGATATTGTCTGTAGATATCTTTAGTTATTTGAGTGAGCAGTTATCTAAATTTTACACACAAGCATAGTAGATTTTTGTCCCAGAAAAGAAAGATGGAACTGGATAAACATGCATTCATCTATGCTCCAGACTTTCTTAAAATAGCTTTGCTGTCTTCCTGTTCACACAATTCTGTTTATTGACTTAAATGTATTACACAGAGAATACAAAACCTAAGCAGGAAAAAGTAATTCTGGGTCACTTTTTACTAGGAAAGAAAGTGATGGCATTGAAGAAATTATTCAGTTCAATGGTCAATTTCGATGCTCACTTTTGGCAATACTTGAATCCAAGGAACAGATTTGTTGAGAGAACACTGCATTTTTTTAAATGAGTAAGGTTTAAAGTGTTATGAATGCTAGTGCATAGAGGAAAAGAAGATGGAATATTAAGAAATAGTAATGAACATTCAAGAAATCATAAAGAGATGTTACAAATAATTGGTACAGATATTAAAAAACAGGAAACACCCAAAGATCAATAAGCAGTTTCATAAGAAACTGCAACACGAACAGTATAAGTTAGTACTGGTGCTAGTTGAAATAACTTCTTCATACATTTATATGTAGAAACAGAGGCACCTAAGAGCCCTCTGAACTTTTCCAGTTTCCAATGTAAATTAAACACCTAAATGTTTAATCAACTACTCAAGAAAAATCAAGTAAATTTATAGCACCAACAGAGGAATTTTCGACGCCTGGACCAATTAATAGGTTTCTCTCGGCTATATCCAGGGCTGTATTAGTGACATATATTATTTTTTATTTTAATATATTATTTATCTCATTTATAATCAGACTAAATATAACTGAATACAACATGAAGCCACTAGATCAAAATGTACTTCCCCTTCATAAATTCTTATACCAAATTATGCTGGCAAATATATCAGACAGGGAATTCCTGAAATAGAATATTGAAAATGATTGGCAAAAGTATCCAGTTTCTCAGCCAAATCTGCTCTGAGAATTATATTATCATGAAGAGGATATAAAGAAATAATTGCTATTTCCACATCTGTGTTCTCATCCAGAATCAGAAAATGTATAGAATTTGATGGAATAATTCATGTTTGGCTTCTTTTTAAAAAAAAAAAAAAAGAAAAAAGAAAATTTGGAATCTATTGCATATATTATTGTTGTGGTTTGACACTGGCCAAATGCCAGGCACCCACAAAAGTCACTCACTCACCCTCCCCTGCCAGAGCTGGGCAGAGGAGAGAAAAATTTAAAGGAGGGGTTCATGGCTTGAGATAAGGACTAGAGAAAACACTCCAAGGGAAACCAGGCTCAACTTAAAGGTACAAAGTGAATTTATTACTAACAAAATCAGGATAATAAGAAGTAAAATAAGCCCTTAAAAACACCTTTTCTTCCCCCCAACCCCCCCTCCTTCCCACCGACAGCACAGGGAGACAGGGCATGGGGGTTTTGGTCAGTTCACCACCAAGATTTCCTTCTACTGCTCCAGGAGAGGAGTCCTTCCCCTGCCACACTGTGGGGTCCTTCCCATGGGATATGGTTCTCTGGGAACCTCTCCAGAGTGGCTCTAATGTTGCGAGCAGCAGTCCTGCCAAAACTGTTGCAACATGAGTCCCTCCCATGGGCAGACAGTACATCCAAAAGTGCTGCAGTGTGGTCACTTGTCCACGGGGTGCAGTTCTCCAAGGACAGGCTGCTCCAGCCTGGAAGCAAGAGCCCTCTCTCCTCATGGGGCTCCCACTGGATCACAGCCTCCTCCAGGCATCCACCTGCTCCAGCACGGGCATGTCCCCCACAGGCTGGGGGTCGATCTCTGCATCCCTCATGGATCCCCATGGGCTGCAGGGGCACAGCTGCTTCACCATGGTCTGCACCACGGCCTGCAGAGGAACCTCGGCTCCGGTGCCTGGAGCACCTCTTCCCCCTCCTTCTCCACTGACCTTGGTGTCGCCGTGTTGTTTCCCTCACATGTTCTTGCTCCTACTCTGGCTGAAAAATTACAACTGCGCCCCTACCTTTGTTTTGATTTCTTCTTAAATATGTTATCACAGAGGTGCTACCATCATTTCTAATTGGCCCAGCCTTGGCCAGCGGCATGTCCATCTTCAGAGCCATCAGGGATTGGCTCTGCCGGACATGGGGGAAGCTTCTAGCAGCTTCTCACAGAAGCCGCCTCTGTGGCCTCCCCGCTACCAAAAACCAGATCGTGCAAAATCAACATAATACTCATAATCATTTTGGACCTTTTGTCCATACTTTATAAGGTGCATACTTCAATAATGTTAACTAATAAGCATACTTTATAGGTGCATGATGCTATCCCTGCAATCTAGTGAAGGTTTAGTATTCAATAAAAATTACCTTGATGTCTCTTCTGACTTCTGATCTAATATATTTGAAAACCCCTGTGTCCAAAGATAAGCGAGAGGAGAGTTTCAACTGCACACACTGAAAAGTTAATTAGTAAATATTGTCAAATGAATATATCTGTCATGCAGTGGCAAACAAGTATGGATTTCAGCTGTTCTGACTGTTTATCACAGGCTTTCATAGTAAAGAGAAATAATCACTTTGTTTAAAATACACTCTCTTGTTCAATGAAGAAATGACAACAGAACTTGAAAAGAAATGGGCAACAAAATTAAAGAAATAGCACTTTATATTGATGTAAAAAGTAATGAGAGATGACAAAGATAAAATGAAATTTATTTTATTAGGAAATAATCAGGGTTTTAAAAACATTCTGAAATAAAAAAGGAATTTGAAGAGTGGCAAAGCCTACAGATAAAAACAGAAAAAAAAATTGATAATGCAAAAGAAGTGCACAAAATATTTTTACTCTCCTTTTGTAGAGAGGAATGAAAAAATAACTATATCGTATAAGGGTGAATAAGCAGTTTCCATCCTAATAGCATCCAGTGAGGATGTTGAAACATATATAAGCAGTTTTAAGTCAAAAGACTTGGGCAGTCTAAGGGAAGATCTCTGTCCTCCTTATTTTAATTCGTACTTAAGCGTGAGAAACTATTTTGTAATACCAAAAATGAGCAAGATAACCTGCTTGTTCCAGCATAAGACAGGTCGCTGGATATAAATCTGAAGAAAAAAAAAAATCAAAACTTTACAAATAATGCACTTTTATTTAAAGCTTTAAAAATAATGTATTATCCTTTTGGGTCAACAAGACTATATGGAAAGGTAGATCTTGCCAAACAAAACATTTCATTTTTTAACATGGAAGTGAGCAGCTTGGCTGAGAAAGGTAACTTCCTTTGCCAGCAAGGCTCACTTAAGGAGTTGCCTCTCCTTCCCCCTCAGCCTGTTGCAGAGCTGTTCCAGCATTCCAGATGCTGTTCCAGGTTGAGAAACTTAAACTACATCTGAAACATCTTTCCCTTCATTTTTAAACTTTTCCACACTTCTTTAGCCAGTTCAATCACGGTTACATAAATATTAATAAAAAGGCATGGAGCTGCATGGCATAGGTAGGAATAAGAGATTGAAGTTGAAAAGGTCCATTCCTATGAGCTAAAATTGCTACCAAAACCCCCATTTCATAAAACCATCACCTGCTGTTGTAAGGATTCATTCTGAAATGGGGCTCTTCTAAGAATTTTTCTACAGTCATTGGTAAAAAGCCTGGTGCAACACTTTTTTATCAATAGTATGTGAATAAATACACAATTGTAACTGATGTGTACAGCTTTAATCTTAATTATTCTTATGATCTTGAAATATAGGAAGGATGCAGGGAAGAGACAAAATTCAACTGGTGGGGAAAAAAATCATAACTTAAGAAAAGGAACTCAATGTGTTGAACATTTCAAAATAAAACTGATATATGACTTGGTTGCATAAGATAGAAATATCATATGCAGATCACATTGAGAAGTCATTCAAGGCATAGAACTTAACAACAGAAAGACAGAGAAAACTGATGGTTCTTACAATAACTGGTTCCGTGTTTCAAGAGACACTTTGTAAAGAAATTAGCCGTCGGACTGCAAAAATGAAAGACTCTTTTAAATGCTACTCACATTAGATTTACACTAGTATTTGCTTCAGTGTCTTTTATGGATTTTTCAATACTGGTGAATGCCTGATAATCCAAATCTTCAAAAACAGTTCTATACAAATTCCTGCTAAGCAGCTAAGGAGAAAAGATACAAATGCCATCACAAATGGATGAACTGTTTTTCTTTTAAAGGAAAGATTGCTTCTCAACATGGAATGTAACTGCACCTGTTATATACATGAAGAACAAAAGCTTGTGTAACCTTTTGCAGTATTACAGATCTTTCTTAATAAAGCCTGAAAACACTTTAATATTTTCTAATTTCCCATATGCTGGTAATTACCATTAAAAATTAAATAGGTAGAGGCCTCTTTTAAAGTGTCAGAGAGTGATGCTTTTCAGTCAGTGCTGGACACCTCTGCTTTTCTTACGTCCTGATTGGCAGCAATTACCATTCTGTTTATCTCTCAGTATGACCAAACCCTTGTAATTTGTTTTGGTAGTGCTAACAACCAAAATCTCATGAATCATCGCCCTAATTATCTGAATGATCAGCCCAACATAACACCAGGGGAATCCTTATCAACAGATGCCTACTGGGTCCTCTCAACCCACCTTCCCTGACACTGCAGTGGTCCCGTCTGGGCTCCATGCTGAGGACACACAAAGAAGAAACCAGCAGAAAAATGAACCTGACAATAAAAGGAGTAATTTTTTGTTGGATTAGGGTGTTAGACAAGACCAAAAAGGAGTTCCACAAGCTTGAGAGGTGAGCAGTGGGAGCTAGTGGCTTCAAGCAGGGAAAACGGGGGAAACAGGGTGAAGAGAATTGGCTGGGTCCCAGCTGGTCACAGTGAGCTAGACTGGCTCAGCCAAGCATTGAACTGCTGTTTCTTAAACACTGCTATTCAGCTTTCTCTTTCTCACACTCACACAACCTGCCAGGCTACCTCTCTCGAGTCTGTAAATAGGCAACTTCTTCATTGGTCTGGCTTGGCTTCTACTCAGGTCAGCCATGGATATGTGGTCACTGCATTGGAGAGGAATGTTTTACCAATCTCATCAAAGAAAAGAGCCTTTTGTAGCTTCTTCCATTAAACTACATACTGGTGCTTAATACATACATATCCTTTAACTAAATTTACAATTCTGTAAAGATCAGACAACAATCAGATGAGAACAATTACAAAATTGCTTGTATGAGCTCTTTAAACCAACGTCTGTTGACCACTACTGACATAAGAAACAAGATAGAAATAGAATGTCTGTTATTTGAGATATATCTGAGATTTTTTTGTTAGTTGTATTTCAATCAGAGAATTAAAAAAGGCTAATACAGAAATAAAATCAGAGTATTTTTCAGTATCACAAGATAGGCAATTATTTTAAATTAGGGGTATAATCTAGGGTCCAGTTACAAAATATAAGAGTAACTTAAAGTATTTTAAGTAACTTACAGATGACATCAAAACAAAGAAACAAGAATTATATAGTTCTAGAACTTATTTTTCCTATAACTTAAGACTTCTGCTGTATGAGAAAGGCTAGTAATACTTTTGTCCCTATCAACACTGGATTGATTAGACAGGACCCATATCTTTATTTTCTACTTCCTGACTCATTCAGCTTCACTTCCCCTCCACCCCAATACTTTTAACTGTTTTCTTGGAATTAAATGAGTTGTATATTTTGTGTAAGAGCAACATATAAATAGAGCTTTGTACATTAAAAACCTTCCACACTCCTGGAATAATCCCCTGATATTTGGACTCAGCATGATTCAGCAGCAGGAGACAACACCTACCCTGAATTTGCCCCCCATATCCATAATTATACTAACACATGGTGATTTAACACTGTGAGACAAAATGATCCCAAGGGTTTCCTCTAGCTGGAAGTCTCCAAGTCCCTGTAAAAGAGCAGAAGGCCCTGACTCTACAGCATGTGTTTTTATTTACAGCGTGTGTTCTTACTGATAGCCTTATAAGCAAGTTAGTCCCCATACTAAACTCCATCCATGCAGTCACAGCTGTACTAGTTGTCCTGCCCAAAACAGTTTAAAGCAGGTACCTTCCTGAATAAACTGCAACAGTTCCCTAACATCTATGGACACAATTTAATTAGGAAATCACAGGCTGTTCTACTTCTTTAACATGGTGGGATCCTCTTCTTTACCAGCACTGTTAGTTTAAAGCAGAGACAACTCAGCTGCTCCAGAACCAAGCATGGAAAATAGATGAGAGGGTAAAATGTCAAAGAAAAAACAATCAAACAAAAACCCCAGACCACAACAGTAGAAAGAAAGCTAGGAGTTTACCTTCTGATTCTGAATTTCTGTTTCACACTTTCTTCTTTCCACAATGTTATGCTAGGAAATATCGTACATAATTTTCTTTTAGGCTGCAGTGCCCTTACCACAATGAGATCTTGTACAGCGTTTACTAAAAAACCACATACATCTACAGAGACCTATATAGATAACTCTTCAGATACTGTGAACGTTATAGAACTATTCATCCTTATGAATTCAGGAGCCATCTGACAGAAAAGACAAAGAGCAGTCTGAGAGGGGCTTAGAGTCTCTCCTGTCCTTGGGTCTCAAAGACAGCGATTATGAGTCATGCAATGATAAGAGACATCCAACTCTGTGTGGTCTCACTGGGAGACTGGTTGGGGTATCTAAAGTCAGAATATACAAACACTATATGTACAAATCACTTCTTTTCATCATCAAACCACTGAAACCCAAGCTGTAATCTGGCAACTGCTGTGCCAGACTCAGCATGTCAGGAAAAAAAAAAAAGATAAAACCTAATCCAGCTACAAATAAAGAAAACTAAAGTCAACAGAGAACAATTACTCTATCTAGAACTCAGGCAGAGTGCGGAAACAGGTTCACAAAGATGTCAAAAAAACCTTAATCAACATACCTTTCAGGTTACCACATTTCTGTCTGCTTGAATCAAAAGGTAACAGTTGAAGGCTGAACAACTACATAAATAAGGATTACAGCATACATTGCAAAAAAGCAAAACTCTCCCTCCAATGTGCCAGAAGTTCAGTTCAACCTTTCATTAAGACCTGCAAGAACAGTGAAGACGTTTTGATTTTCATTCTCAGGACATACTAAAGTGAACCTTAAATTATTTATTTTGGTGTCCACGACTGTGTTTCCTTAGAATCAGCATGAAACATTGATTATGACTCTAAGATGCCAAATTTCATAGCCTATCCAACTTTAGCTTATTTCACAGAACATCTATGGAAGACAGGAATGCTTGGCAGTGTTTAATTTCACAGTGATCATCTGTTATGATTTCTACCACGCTTCCAATGAAAATTCCAGTCTATGCAAAAAATTGACTCACATGACTTACATCATACCAGCTGATACAGACAAAATGGTATTTCACTCAACCCTCAGCTCCATTGTTGTCTTCCCACTTCACACTTAACCCTCACAGAAAAAAACCCAAATTCCTCCACACCCCCACTTGCCTGGGCAAATGAGTAGGCAGATTTATAAGTTTTTTTTAAATGTTATAGCCATGAACCCGTCATTTAAGAAAAGAACTCTGAAATTTCTTTAAGTTCATTTTTAAAACAAAAGTTTAATAAAAACTCGTGACTTTCGTCTGTGAGACAAGCCACCATCTGGAGCTCACTGAGAGAAAAAGACAGAAAGCTTCCTTTCATCAAGGGTCATACTGAGGGCCACAGTGAAGTGCTAGCAATAATCTGTTGCTTCAGAGAATGCCTTAAAATCTTATACTCTTTGCAAAAGAAAAATAAAGACATATATTATCTGCCTGGTGATACTGAAGATTAGAAGAAATATTTATTATAAGTCTTATAGAAGCATTAGCAGAATTTAGATGGTTTCATAATTCCTTTGAGGAAACACCACCACCAAACTGGGAAATAGAAGTCAAATATAATTAAACAAATAATATTTTGATATGCTGTTATGTTAAGAGATATTACCCAAAGGCAAATTCTAAAGTTATCCTTTTATTAATTGCCTAAGGACTAAAAAATATTAATGATACTTACAATGACGTACACCTTTTACATTATGCAAATCTTAGACTTCAGCTTTAATCTCCTACTTAACAGTGAGAATTGCTCTTGCCTGAGGTCCCTACTACTCAAACTTCAAGAGATTAAAAATAGCTCTCCAAACCATATAACTTTGCTTTGATATAAAACAACCTAAGCCTTTATGAAATGGAAAAATGGCAGTAAGGAACTCGAAAAATAACCACGTTCCTCTGCTAAAACATGCCCTCATTCGAGACATCAGCCATTTCCCCTATGGCATTAGATTCAGAAACTGTGACTGTGGAGCTCTGCTGAGGCCCAGCAGTCTGTCAGGTGAGCAGAGACTCCCATGTACATAACTGAAGTCATAAGGATAGCAGAGTAAGTACCCTAATTCAAAGAAAATTGAGATCTATTGTTTAAGCAATAGATGTGCCTATCTATTTCTGCTTTATCCAAGACCTTCATTAAACCAATGGTGTATGGGGTAACACAGGGCAGACCAGCACCTTCTTCATACTTTGGCAGGCTGCCCTCAAATTTTAAGATGCTACCTTCAGCTACTGTTTAAGTCTAAAAGTCTTCCTCAGAATTGGAAGTTGAACCAGGTTATTGTCTAATAAATGTTACTTCCTTTGAAGTTGAAGGAGGCAAACCATAAGATATTCCATAAATTAAGTCCAAAAAAACCAGTATGATTTTTTCAGTCCCTTTGCCAAAAATGAACTTTTATCCACAAATTCTAATTTACAACATATGTTGTGAATCAGCACAATGTACACTGAAAAATAAATAAATGTTGGTCATAAGTGGTTTGAAATTGGATCAAAAATGCTGAGGAACTGATTAAAAATAGACAGGAATAATTTATAGTTTTATTCATTTTGGAATGTGCCTGAATACTGATTTTTTTGCAAACTATGTGTGTTGTGGAGTTGGAAGACACAAAGAGTCAAGATGTGATGGAAAAGTTAGGTAATACAGGCAGAGTAGTTCTGGAAATTATGATCATTTGTAGGATTTCACACCACAGAAATAACACCTCCAGAGATTAAAACACCAAATAAAGAAACAATTCTGACCTTGTTGAGGGAGAGAGCAAGTTCAGCAGACAGAGAAATTGATTGAATTAGGTACAGCACTGCAAGAAAAGTACCTTGAATTTCCCTATGCATATGAACTGTAGCATCTATTATAAGGTGGTCTGTAGTCAAGGAAAAGCAGCTGCCACCCATGGTTCTGACTGGTGCTTGACTGGCCTCAAAATCACGGCCTATAGGTACCTCCCTGTTTACGCTCTCCTTGGAGACTTAACTCCCAAGGGTCTATAATCCCTTTTTTCACCAGATGTGTATCTTCCAGGTTCTATCCTCTAAACAGCCCAGAAACCTTGTCTTTCAGTTTTAAGACTGGGATGGTCCAAACTAAATCACTCACTCTTGTAAAGAACTCTCCTCATCTTACCAATCCATTTTACAGAATGGTTTCAGAAGCAATTGGAGCACAGCTCCAACTGAGCAGGAGGTTAATGAGAGTAGGACTTCTTAGACACTTCATACAGACTGTGTTTGTGCCACACCTCAACATGTCAGTCTCTAAACCACTCAGGTATCTGCTTTCCTTAGACCACATTGGGACAGATGAACCCCATCAGATAGATGGGTAAGAAGTATGCTCCAGCTTGGAGGGGAACTAGGTATCCTCCAGCAGGAAAGCCCCAAGAGACTAGACTATAAGGTGTCAGGAACAGGAAAGATTGAGAAAAAAAAAAGAACACAGCAGTGTGAAGAACAATGGAAAGAGACTCTTAAGAAAAGGAAGCTGAAAAGATAAGCTTTAGAGGTAATGGAGAAAAGCCCAGTGTTTTATCACTCAGTGTTGGCTGACACTAAATTGAACCCATCCAGAAGGACACAGTGTGGAAAGAGCAAAGATGTTCATAAATTGCTTTTATTTCTATTCCTTTCTATGTAATGACTTTGAGCTTTCCTAATTTAAAAGGTTATAAGCTCATGAAAACCCGTAGTTAGGAGTTGTCCAGTGAGTGAGGGCTGCTGAGGGAGTTTAAAAGACTTTCCCCTTCAGATACTTCACCCCAGACACAGACTCTAGGTAAATCCTAGAAGCACTTTTTCAACCAGGCTGGGTGTCATCACATATTTCAGGAATAAGCACACTAACATTTGCAAAGCAATATTTATGATGTCTTGTTGGGCTCAGAATATTAGGAGTAATTCCTGTTTTTACAGATTTCAGCACAAGAGTAGACCTTAAACTTCAGTAAAGTAGCACCAGGACTCTCTAGAGCACATTTACTCTGATTCGGTGCAGTAAATATAACTACAATTAAACTAACTCGTCATAAGAAAAAACAAAGTACATTTTTAATATAGTATCTTTGACTTGGTTAATATTGAAAAACCTGCATATTCCACAGTGAGTTTCCAATTCACAATTAACTAGTCATTTTTATTGAGTTTACTTTTACAAAAATTTTTTCTTAAACAAAACCCCAAGAGGTCTGTAGGTTTAATTTGCATTTTGTTTAATTTCTTTCCATTGCCATGAAAAACAACGCACTACTTGGCTCTGATAACTGTTCAAAGAATGTCATCTAAGTTTTGAATTATATTTGGATCCTATTTATGATAATTGGGAAGCCATTTAGCCTTACATATTGTATCAATTGACATGGCAAAAATGCCATGCAGGTGGGCTTCCTTAAAGAATGAGAGAAAGAATTCTTGAAATGAAGTATTCTGGAAAATCTGACTATTCTGAAAAATCTTTTTAAAAAAATTATTGTCATGGCTGGCCTATTTTTCCATATTTATTTTCTACATGTCGCAAGGGTTATTATTTCATTTTGACATATTTATTTTCTCCTGTGACAGATCTGTATTCAACAGACAGATTAAATGCGTATGCACGTGTTTAATGTATAAATATTTTAAACATTTCTTCACTGAACATGGATATATATATATTCTCTACAAAGAAGGAAAAGAATTAGTCAGGTCACACTAAAACCCCTATTGTTTGATCTTCAAATAACAGGGGAACAAAAAAGTTTGCACTGCCACAGTTTATGCTTCTATGGTTTATGAGAGGAGACAAATATTCACATCACCAAAATACATGCAATTTTGCTGAAGATCTTTTTTAAAAAATGATGGATATAAAAACTAAAGATGACAAAAACAATCACAAGAGTTTCCCCGATAGATTTATACTTATGATTTTCATAATCCTAAGGGAATTTAAACTGCAGATTTTCTGCTAAGTTAACAGGAGACAGAAAAAGATGGTGAGAATATTTCCAGTGGAGAACCAACACATTTTATGAGAATCAAAGATGACAAGCTCACAGGTTGCAAAGAAGCATAACTTGTACTGTGAATATTATTCATCAGGTTGAAGCCTTTTTCAAAATATGCCAGGGGATAGTACAAGGTTGACAACTGCTCTCGGGGAAGTTTTATTTTGTCAAGAATTTCACAGATGTTATTATGCTGTGTAATTTCAATATATTTTACCAGACTCCTTCAGGCATGGTTAACACTCTCCTGAAAAATATATCAACAAAATTGGTGAAGTACTTCAACATACCCAGTGTCACTTACATTAAGCTGGCTGAATAATTGCAGGAAAATTAAAACTTCCTACTGAGTTATTTGGCACTATTTGTTTATTTGTTATTTGGTGCTACCTGGTTATTAAATGTAAGTCCTCACTATAACAGATGACCATATAATATGTATTTATCCAGAAGGGTAGACAAGAAAAAGCATTCTTTGCCCTTCACAGTTGACAAGTGAGAACTCTACTTCAGTGCGTTATTCCACAAACGAATTTAAAACATAAGTACCAAAATTTATAAATTAAAAAAAACCGGAGTGCCGAGAAAGAATGGAAAATATATTTTTCTGTGTTTGCACTGGAAGGGAATTGATCAGGCACAGCAAGTTTAGTAATTCAATGAAAAGAACTAAACCATGCTACAAATGAACACCAGAAAATCTCTTCAGTCTATTCTATGTTAACATGGAGGAAAAATCAACTTAAGTCATCTATTTAAGGGCTGTACTGGGTTGGTGTGGCAAAGTTTGGTAGCAGGGGGAGCTACAGTGCTGGCTTCTGTGTGAAGAGGCCAGAAGCTTCCAGCAGATTCCCCTGTGTCTGACAGACCTAATGCCAGCCGGCTCCAGGATGAACCTGATGCCAGCCAAAGCCAAACCCATCAGTGCCAGTCTTTGGGATAATGTGTTTAAGATAGGAATGGGAATATGTGAGAGAAATATCCCTGCAGACACTCAGATCAGTGAAGAAGGAATGGGAGAAGGTGCTCCAGGTGCTGGAGCAGAGATTCCCTTGCAGCCTGTGGTTCAGAGCATGGTGAGGCAGCTGCGCCCCTTCAGTCCATGAAGGTCCATGGTGGAGCAGAGATCCACCTGCAGCCCATGGAGAAGCCCCATAACAGAGGAGGTGGATGCCCAAAGGAGGCTGTGACACTGTGGAAAGCCAGTGCTGGAACAGGCTCTTGGCAGGACCTGTGGATCTGAAGCCCATGCAGAAGCACATTTGCTGGCAGGATTTGTGATTCCATGGGGGAGCCATGCTGGAGCAGCCTGTCTCTAAAGGATTACACCCTGTGGAAGAGACCTGCTGTGGAGCAGTTCCTGAAGAACTGCAGCTCATGGGAAGGATTCATGATGGAGAAGTTTGCGGAGGACTGCCTCCCATAAGAGGGACCTCAGGCTGGAGCTTGGAAAGACTGTGAGGAATACAGTGACAATGTTGAGACAAGTCAATAGCTTGTCCAGAGAAGTTGTCATCAGTGGAAGTATACAAGGCCAGGCTGGATGGGGCTCTGAGCAACCTGATCTAGTGAAAGATATCCCTGCCCATGGCAGGGAGTTGGGCTAAATGATCTTTGAAGGTCCCTTCCAAACCAAACCATTCTGTGATTCCATGCTTCCGAGCCCTTCTCTTGAGCAGAAAGGTGTGACAATGTGTGATGAACTTATTGCAACTTCCCTGTCCCCTAACACTACTGCAGGAAGAAAGTAATAAAAATCAGGAGAAAAGTTAAACACAGGAAGAAGGGAGAGCTAGAGTGTAGGTGGTTTTAAGACTCAGGTTTATTTCTCATTATCGTACTCTGATTAAATTCATAATACTTTTTTTTTCTCCCAAGCTGAGTCTGTTTGGCCCATGATGGTTATTGGTGAGTGATCTCTCCCTGCCCTTATGTCAACCCACGAGCCTTTGGTTCTATCTTCCATTCCCTGCCCAGCTGAGGAGGGAAGTGATAGAGCAGCTTTGGTGGGTCAGCCTATCACAAATACCTAATGAGACACACCAGACAAGCACTTTTCCTGAGAGATTCTAGAGAGCCACTAAAGCTTCCTTGACCAGTATCCTGTCTCTGTCTGTGGCCAAAAGAAAATTTAAAAATTCTCAGAATCTGTAGCACACATAAAAATAAAATGTATTTTTTCCTATTGTCTGCAGCAGAGCAGCAAAAACATCGAACCATGAGATTATTTAAATTAAATACAAATATGTTACACAGGCACAATGATTGATATTTTCTTTAGTTATGTCTAAGGAATATTTATAAATTCATCAGTTGTAGCTGCACATCTAATGCTCATATGTCTAATTGCAGAACTGCACCTATCCTGTCATATAGATATTTTGATTCATTCTTTTTGTTCCATCATTAGATCATTTTCCTTCTTTTCCTCCACAAGTCTTCAAAAAACACTTTCCATAATCTCATTATGTTTTTAAAAACGCTTCTATAATTACACAAGAAATAATATTGCATGTCTCTTTTGCTGATTTTCCTTACTTGAGTGATCACAGAAAGAAAAAAAAATTGATCACAGACAAATTCTTCCAACTGCATGGAAGGAGAAATTTATAATTATAATTCTATTAGGTTTTACATTTGCAATAATTATACATTTCTTAAAGTGTGAAAATCAGTTCAGAGCAACCTGAATTACAATAATACATAAAAACAAAGGAGCTCTACATAAATTTCTTCAAGACAAATTGCTGTGCTCTCAAATCAGGTCTTTTTAAATATTACATTCTAGGCCCTGTCTCTTGGAGTATTCATTATATTCCAAAAGCTCAATCTAGGTGAAACCACTATCTCATCAAAGTCAAAAGATATTTTGACATTTGCTTCAATGTGGCCTTAACCTATCGTAAGATCAAAAGATCTTTGTTTCTCTTACAAACATGCAGAGAAAAAAAAGCAGAAACATACATAAAACCAATGTTCTTTCTGAATTTTCTTTAAAAAGCAATTTCTGGTCTCTCCTTTTATAAACACCTTTACAATTAGACCAATTTCTCATTGTGGTAGGGATAGCCGTATCAAATATAATGTGTCGCCAAATCCCAAACATTCAATTGAGGTTTACGGATTTGTAGGTGTATTTCAATGCATTCTTTTTCTTGGGCCATGTATGTATTTCAGTTCTTGAACAGCTCAAGTCCTCTGATGTTTCAGTGGTGTCTTTATATAATGCAGGACAGTTTATCCAAATAGCCATTCCTGTTCTAAAAGTTAAAACCACCCATCTGGCACATAACTTGATGCCAACTGTTTAGCACTGAACTGACAGAGGATCATGAAAAAATGTTAATTCTCTTCATGTTTTGCATGAGAACAGTAAAATGAATATGGAGGCTATTATGTGAAAACGATTGAGGCATGCCTCATCAACAGCATTTCCTACTCTTATCTCCAGTCAATGATTCAAATAATGTCAAGCCAACACTTTCCGAAAATGTGTAAGGAATTTGGCAGGTAGTTCAGCTTTCCAGCTCATTTTACGAGTGCTTCCATAAAACCCAAGTCAACTAATCATCTCCTTCAAAGACTATTCTCTAAAATAATGTCAGACTGGTGTTAAAAAGGAGGTACTGAAACTTGCTTCGACTTTAGTAGTGGTAAGCTAGACTAAGTACAAAGGGAGCAATAGGGATTTGAATCTCCAGAATTGCACCTTACGATATTAATAAAGAGATATTTCAGAGGTTTTTTTGATAGCTTCATGGATTAAATCTGTAAATATGTCTATGGGAGCGAGGGCCCTGGTGGCACCACCAGCCCTGACTGCCCTTTCCCCACCCCACTGTGTTCCCCCCTGGCCCAGGACCCCACATCAGCCTCTGCTCCAATGATTCTGCATCAGGGCTGGTCTCCAGATGCCCACAGACCTGCCTGGACTTTTCTCAGAGAGTTGCCCAATGCCTGCCACTGGGGCTGCCCATGCCTGGACAGGATGGGGACAGGCCCTGGCCCCTGACACCCCCATCCCCCAGGAAGCCCTGACACTTGAATAGCATATGCTTTCATCAGTTATTTATTCTACCTTATGGATTAAGATAATTAAGTATCATATTCAAACCATTAACTTATTATTATAAACTGCCCTCATTAACCATACATTCAATGGAGTACTTTTTTTGGTCAACCCTGCAAAAGGATGGTTTAGTGGTGATAAAGTGCTTGAGATGGCCAGGTTAAAACAACCCTTCAAGAGGGTACAATAAGACTAAATATTTAACAACCTTTAATAATACAGCAGATCCTGTAGGCATAGATTCCCTGTTTGAAAAAGAACAGAGTTCTAAGTTCAAAAGACATGAAGCATCCTGGTAGGCCCTGAGGAGGATGGTTACAGGTGCAGAAAATTCGTTTTTGCTCTTGCTTCTTCCTCTTGTCCACTAAAAAACCACAAATATTCATTATTTGGTGTAAGTTATGATCTAATGTTTTTTTCTCATTTAAGTCTCAATGCGACAAAGACATTGGTAGATAATTTTGAAAACCACAATAATTCATGTCAAAAGCAATCAGAATTTTACCAGATGCAAATCAGTGAATAGGCTTCCTACTTTGTTTCTATCTTACAAGTAGGCTGGGGTAGTGCTTAATGCAAACATTAAGACCCAGTTTCAAAATTTCATATTCTGGTATGTATTGGCCTAGTCTTTCTTTCAAAAAAAAGACCAAACAACCAAAGCCCCCAAAAAAACAACTCACCTAGCCAAAGGGCCATCTATCCCAGCAATCCTATTTTCAATAGTGGCTGCAAACATCAGATGAGAGAAATACAATAGGGCAAGCGTATATGACACTTCCCTTTCACTCTTCAAATCTCCATTTATTTTCAGCTCAGGGATTTCCAAAGCTGGATAAGGATTGTGTGAATTACCTGCTGGTAAGACATTCTCTCTGGATCATGACTCTACTTTTCAGCCTCAGTGCTGCAAAAGACAGTCCTTATAACTGATAATAAAAGCTGAAATAAAACTGAAAATAAAACTCAAAGAAAGGGGCTGGCTGTTTTTAAAAGACACTCCAGCTCAACAAAATTTGAAAATAATTTTAAAAAACACTCTCAGAATAAACCTAATAATTTCAAAGGGTACTGAGGAATTCCACTGCAGAGAATGAGATTAAAAAGTCTACCCATGATGTATTAAGAATTTGATGAGGTACAGAAGTCTTCGTATAGGAAGCCAGGAAAAAATATACTGCTACAAACCCCCTCGCTCAGGTCTTCTCAGTGCAGTCAACGCTGAGCTCTATGGAGATGTATTCACACAAACCTTTTTCAGAGGTTCACATCTCTTCCTAATGCCCCAATTTCTGTTTCTGTTTCAATAACTACAGTTTTCAGCTCTGCTATCATACAACTACAGTGAGAAAACAGCATCATTTTCAAAAATAATAACTTTCTTCCAGATCAAAATCTGTGTTTCTCTCTCTACCCAATTTTAGGATGGCACAAGGTCAATATTCCAAAGCAAAAGATTCCATTACGTTTCAACACTTTTTCTTAATGTAATTCAAGAGATGATGTACTATTAACTATGTATTTTCAAAATTCCCCAGTGGAAACCAGAAATGTTACTAAAACTGTCTGGAGCAGGACTCTGTGTCTCTGCATATGTCAATTGCTGAAAACTCCAATTTCTACTCAGAGTTTATGAAAGTCATTGAAATTCCACAATGCCACTGACTCCTGCCAGCACAAATTGAGTCTCAACGTCGTTCCACAATTTATGTGACTAAATGAATAACTTTTATTTTTCTTAATCAAATAGAGATGACAGGATAAAAACTAGAGATTTTAAGTTGTCAAATATCCACTGAGAAAATGAAAGATTAAAAAAAATCATAAAACATCATGACAAAATTTTCTGAGTGTTAATTTTTGATTGTATACTATACAAAACCTCTGCATTATGGAGTTTATAGAGAAATAATTTATATAATGTATTTTAAAGTATGGAATTTTTTTATATGTAAATTAAATACAGGTAAGATTTTTTTTTCATAACTGAAGCTGGGAAAAGCTGCTATGATAATATTCATATTCCAATGAAGTCTTAAACAAATAAATTGCTACTCTGCCTCCATAATATCTCTCTCATTGTCAGTGGCAGCTGGAAGATCAGCAGGTTTTCATCTATTATCATTACTTACTGGACTTGATGATGATTACTGTGCCAGTTGAGTCTGGGATCAAGTAATTATTACTTGTAACTGAGAAGGTGAGCCTTATCACAGCTTCTGCCACTCTCTTAAATGTAAAGATAAAAACATGTTCTGTATGACGGTATTTAGTGTGAAGTTTATACTGAAAGCTCTAATGGAGAACCATGACATGATCCCTGAAATATTAGTGAGATATTTCTAAAAGTGACCAGTTTTTAAAAGAAGTTTTCTGAGTACAATTAATACTTTCATAACCTGTAAAAAACACCCTATGCTGAATTGTCCAAAACCTGCAGAGAAGCAAGGTTTGTCTAGGATTGCATCTTCCCTATGAGATCTAAAAACATCAGCCCTTTACAGTGCTGATCTCCACAACATCAGGATCGTCCTCACCTTACAGTCACCTGCAGAAGGACACATGGAATATTTGCAAGACCCCATCAGTGCAGCTTTGGCCCCGCTCCATTGAGTGGGTGCCCTCCAGGGCCTGCTGAGTGTCTGCCCTGGAAATGCCCAGGGAGAGAAGACCCAGAGAGAGAACTACGCTAAATGGATCACACAGAGTTTGCCAACTGCCCTTGCTCCTCCATATGTTGCCTCTCATACTGTTTCTAGGAATGCTCACGAATATCTATGAATGATGTCAGAAGGAACCCAAATTTCAACTGCTCCATGCTATTCTAATAAAGTTATGCCATTATTCACACAGTAAGACCATAGTGCTATAAAACATGAACAAAATATTATGAAAAACTTTGAAATAAATTCAAGCTGCAGCTAAAAAGCTCTGCAAGAGATGTATAGGATGATGACGCTTCCCTGAAAATCTCCAAATACTAAGGGATGAGAGAGGAAGTACATTTCTTCTGGGAAAATGACATAATGAAGAAATATAGAAACAAATATGGATAGTGTAAATACCTTAAAACAAAAGCTATTAAGAAAAGAAACCTGTAATCATTCCTTTGAAGAAAACACTGAGTTAAAACTGTAGGAAAAAAAAATGTTTCTATAAAATTTGCAATGAATAAACTTTTCCAGTATAGATAAAACTCGAGAATTTTATTTCACGTTATTAAGATTAAAGCAAGTTTATATCATAATATATTACTATTTTTAGAATACTTTTGCCAAACTTCTAGTACTCTATCAGTACGCAGAGATTTCTTTAAATTAAGTATGGTAAACTTCAGCTAACTTTAAAATATTAATAATTTCAACTTTGATTCTGGGCACAGGTTTAAGGAACATTTTAATAACCAGCATAAAACAATTATTGTTTGGTTTATACAGAGTAATCCATTACTAAGCAGTATTTATCACTTCTACATTGAACAACTTTATTTCCTACATAGAAAAATTACTGAACTGTGGCCACTTCAATTTTATAAATTGGAACACAGCCAGTGTGCCACAGTTCTGAGAGTTACATTGTGGAAAGAGATAATCACTGAATAGTAAAGCTTTTGGTACAAAAATTCTATTAGAAATACTTAATCCACTGGACTATGAAATTTTGATATGGTTATCACATTTATGGCTCCAAATTTTCAGGAGAGAGGAGGGAAGGAAAAAAAAGAAAAAGGCCTTATAAAAGAAATTAAAATAAAACAACTTTTTCTTTGAGTCAGATATGAGTAAGAACTTCTTCTTGTGACAGAATAATACTATAAAAATATTTATAAATAAAATAAGTAAAATTTTGCCTTGGATTAGAGAATATCTAATAGACAAAACTTTCCTTTTTTTCCAAATTATGAAAATGAGGATCTGGATAATGACAGAGCCTGAAGTACTTTAAATGCATTCCTGCAGTTGATAAAGGACAAGAAAATATTGAATCTTGGAATGGACAATGGTTTGTCCAAGAGGCAATACATCAGGGAAATCATAATTATCATTTTGGTGACCATCATAGCATGACTACTAATCTATCTTTTTTTTTAAGATGGTAGTTGAGTTGATACACTGTTAGAGAACATAAAGCCACTGGGTAAACAAAAGAAGTTTATTCCTCATAAAACTTAAAAAGGGATGGAAGAGGACTGAGCCTGCCTCTCTCCAAATGAGCTACTAGCTGCTATTAGGGCTCTCATGAAAAATATGGAAGACTTATTCTGGCACCACATCAAATGTTACAAAGATGTAAATCTGTCTCTCAAATACTGTGGTTTTTTTTTCATGAAGACACTTGAATGTCATCAGATGTGAAATGGAATCAGATTTCCAAACCCCCAAATGTTTTGCAAAATGGCATTTCTGCTTTTTTGGCTATTACTACTGATTGAATGACTTCCACTGACACTTTTGACAGAACTGATGGTTTTGAGAAAAATTTCTATTGTGTAAAATGAGTATTTCCGAGGGAAAATTACTTCACCAGATATAATTAATTTGTTTTAACATATTCTCATACATTTTGCTTTTTAAAAGAAAGCACAAGATACTCGATTCTGTTGTTAGAAGCAGCAGCAATTTCATTTTGAAACAAAGAATGATGTATTTAAATTTCTGCACAATTCCTTCTAAACTACGAATATTTGCCTTGACAAAACTGCCTTATAAAGAAAGGCATATTTAATGCAATATAACTGCTTTGGATCAAATGAAGCTAGTGACAGTGCCATCCTTATTATGTTGCTCCCATTCTATCTTAATCTGTTTCTAAATAGTGATGAATTTATTAATCTCACCCAAATGGTTCTCACTTCCAAGATATGACCATGCCTTAGTGTCAAATACGAATGAAGCCAAGTTTCCATACTTAAACCAAACCTGTTGAAGTATCACACAACAGCATATGTGCAGGTGCAGATTTAATACAGAATCTCATTTGCCACAGTTTTCTCAGATATAATCCTTAGCATTCAAGAGCTCCAAAAGTTGGATCATTCTCTAGTACACTTTTTTCAATTCCTTGGCCTAGCAGTATTACCAAATATTGTGAATTTAAACGCATTTGTAGAGATACATTCAGGTCATGTCAGTTTTAATCATCACAGTTTCTAGTTACTATTAAAATCTCTATTATATCTGTGTTTCGCTATTATTAGTCTTTCAAGATAAAAGCTATTTACACTTGATTATTTTTAGTCTCCTTAGAGCATATTTGGAAAATGTAGCATTCTGTATAAATGTTGTATATGCATCATATAAAAATTGAAGGAAAATATCCGCTATCATAACATTGCTGAATACAGGATACAAGTGTTTGACAGCAGGGTGTTTACTTCCAGGTTATGAGTTCAAATTCAACTTGAAGCAGAAAACACAAAGGTACAAAGGCACCAGGTACTAAACCATCTGTGACTTTTATTAAATGAAGGTGGCAGATTTTAGAGTCAGATGTGACTATTACGGTTTTCAGGTCTGGATCCAGATTCAGTTTTTGTCACAAAGGTTTACAGAGTAATTTCTTCATAAAACCTATGAATTGCATGAGGTAAAAAATTTCTTTTGGAAATGCATTCCTCTTGGTTTACACTGCATATGATGAAGAATCTACTCCAGTGTAATATCCACTTCACTATCAAGAATGTGTCAGTGCCCACTTAGGTAACAGAATGCTACAAAACACATTTAAAAAAAGACCAAAGCGTTTCAGTGTAGATGGCAATGTAAAGGAATGTTCTTGCCCAACGCACATAGAATAGTGCTCACAAAAAAAAAGAAAAAAAAAAAAGTACTGTTTTTGAGTAAAACTTAAAATGAAAAATACATAAGAAAAGGGGTCTGCAACTAAGTAAGTTGCACAGAACCAGATTCATGGGCTTGATACGCTTGGTTAGACTTACCTCTTCCCATCAGATCTTATCAAAAAGAATATATTTATTTAGTTTTATTCTTTGTTTCTGGCTGTTTTTCTCATTACAGACACACCGTTGCATTTTTTATTAAGAAAATACATTTCAAGTTGTAGAGCTGAATCCCAGCCTATTAATCAACAACACAGAATGCTTTCTTTTAACTGCAAAATAGAGCACAAACTGCTTGAAGTGTTTTATTTTAATGCTTTATAAATAGTGGCTAATACTTCAGCTATATAAAATGAGTTATTGATATTTCAGTGCATTCCTGTTTGGAGTGCAGAAACCTTCAATTTTTTTCATTTGTGTATAATTAGGCTCTAGATTTCAATTATTTTCTCTACAAAGAAGGTAGAAAGTAGAGATACAAATATAAACTTTCTTCTGAATCCATGCCATTTAATCACCCTCATTTCACACTCTAAAGTAAAAGCCTTTCTCAGTCACTTAATGAATGAGGTTCTTGTGTTATTGAGTATAGGAACATGATTGAAGAGCACTAACTTTTGCATCATTAAAAAATATCAGTGGAAAACAAAGTATGTGAGCTTTAAAGACTAGGAAACACTAGTGAGTGGAATATTTAAAATGTCTTTCCTCTCAGGATGAAAAAAAACAAATTTAAAAAATTGTTTTTACTCAGTTAATTTGATGTATGCCTATCCACGAGACTTGTTCATATTCCTGAATGAAGTTGTAAAAGTCCTTCCCTAAGCACTTTTCAAAGTTTTGGAAGTACTTAATTCTAGCACAGGCAGAAGAAAATAAAAAAGATTCCACCCTTCTTTGTACCTTATGGTTTTGATTGGTCACTTGCCAATAAATTAACACTATACAAACCAGGGGAAAGCAAAGGGGTTGCATATGTGGCATTGAATGTAGACTTTGAAAGTGGTGTCTTTTGTCTCCCCAACATTCTGAATACTAATATATAGAAAGCAAAATCTTGGTCTAAAGCTCCAGCCTCAGGCTGTGCCGTCAGAAACAGTAATTAGAATCTCCCTGTTAATTGAAAAATTTCAAACACAATTTAGAATGAAAACAGAAAATGTTGAAGCACAGTTCAAAGCTTAAAAAAATGTCTTGTTCAGATAACATACTTTAAACATATTTATTACTTTGGGGAGTAATTCATCTATTTGTTTTTTAAATTTTCAAGCGTGATTTCCTACTTTCTTACATATTTTCTTTTTTTCTATTTTCCCAGAGGATCAAAATAAATCCATGTGGTTCTTATTTTTTCTAATGCATTTTAGACCTAACTGTATTGCAAACAAATGTTACCAGTTATCCTCTCTATGCAGCTGGTCTGTTTTCCTCTTCTAGATTCCTAATATGGAGTCTCACAGACAACAGAACAACATCCCTACTCACCCTGCCCTTACTCTTACTACACACTGCTAGTGCATCTGAATGAAAATATTCAAAAGAAATTTTTTTGACATGCCAAGTAATTCCTAAAAAAAATGTAAGTTCTAAGAATAGTCATTTATCCCAAAATTTGTACTTTAAAAAAATTGAAAAAGTCTCATCTGATGAGGTACTAGAACTCATATATCAAAATCTGTTCTCGTGCATTTGGAAATAAAAAACACCTCTGTGGTGAAAATAGGCATGCTAGTCTTCAGCTGAAAGAGTTTTTCAGGAAGTCATGTGTGTCTGTTAAGTGGTGCTTATAATAAAAGTGCCTCTCAGCTACAGTGGTATTGTGTACTTAAGCACATCTTCTACTTCGTTTGATTTACAGCCAATACTCTGATATAAAACCAATCATCCCTCTATGTTTTTCTTCTACTAAACTGTTTGTTTGTTTTGCTGACTGTAAGAGCAGTGCACATGACAGGGCTGATAAGGAATCCAAATTTATGCCAGCCTGTGCCTGTGCCTACATCCTTTTTACTTCTTTGGAAGCTGACACAGCTGCAAGAAAGATACCATATAGTTCATTATGTCTTAAAAGAGCTTGTCTCACTAGATCAGTTCATCCTGGCAGTGCTTCTGAAAAATACCTTTATGGATAAGGACTTCACAGTCAGGTTCTTGTGAATGTTCTCATTTCAGGAACCTTAATGAAGCATCACAATTACACCAGTTTGCATGTTTCTGTTCTATCATTTCATTTTTCCGTACTTGATGACTGGCCACTTCAACAACCTTGTGCATTTAAAATTCATAAGTGGATGTTAACATAATACTAGCAATGAAGGGTTTTTTGCATGACATTGAAGACAGAAAAGAAAGGAGATCAAAAAGGCTTTGCAGTTATGAGATGTGTTATTAAATCCTGAAGTACATTTTTTGGTGAATTTTCCTTGTCGCCACTTCAGAAATACTCTCTAAGTTTAAACACTTGCATGGTTTGCATTCTCACCTTCCTTCAACCACTGGTAACAGAAATGGAACAAGCCTGACACTTTAACACTTATGGAAGGAATACCTAATTGTATTCTGTCTAATTATAATTTGCTTCTGTTATGCTTCAGTTACCTGTTGACTTTGCTTTGGTATTAGTGTTTCTGTTTTTCTTTGACTTCATTACCAATTCTTTTAACTTTGAATTCCCCCAAAGGCTTAATTAGCAACGTGTACTTTAATGGGGAAAATGACTACCTTTTCGTCTTGCAAGATTCAGAAATGGCAGTTACAAAAATTCCTGTTACAGCTTTTGCTCTGAAGCCAAGCCTTTGAAACAAAACTAATACTGCCTAACTTCAGCAATACTGTTTTGTGAGCTCTCTAGCAAGCCATTTCTTATAAAATTCACAGTAAGGCTGGCATTTTTTGCTTTTTATCTGTGGAGGGACACAAATTTGTTTTCAAAAACTCCACATCTTTAGAGATTTTAGTCTAATTTCAGGCTGCCTGACTGCCAGAGTCTGTGTGCTGCCTGATCTGTTGCATCTGCTGCCAAATCCACTGTTCATCTACGCTTACACTTCTCAGCAGTGTTCTTCATTAGGATACACTGTAGAGATGAGAAACCATATTCTTTGCATTACCACTATCAGACATATCCACCCTTAGATTCTTTACAATCCCAAAGTACCCACAGATACACCAATAATCCACCAATGTTATACATTTTTTCTTATTATGGAATTACTGATAATCAGTTTCCCATATGGGGAACATTTTCTTCAGATTATAACATATTTTAGCACATATTAAAGTGATTGTTGCTTTCTGTTCTCTTCTAAACATCTCCATGCTTTTTATTTGAATGTCCTGATATTTTACATTTTCTTGAGCTTGTTTTCAGTCATGGTTTGAAAGTAAAGTTTTAAAAAGCATCATATCATGTAATACCTTTCTTAACAGGGAGGAGAAATGGATGGACTCTTCAAGGAGATGCAGAAGGTGCATCTCCTGCAATAGGTTAAGTCCGGTTGGACCCAAAGGGATACTGTAAGGACAGGGATCCTAACATTGTATGCTCACTCTTGAGACCTCCATATGACCTAAATGGACCTAAATTTCAAATAAATTTCTATTACATGAAAATATTAATATGAGAATGCTCTCAGAGACGGATCTCTGGCCAGTGAACAGTTAAGGTAAAGAACATCACCTGGCCTTAAGAGCAGCCTTTATGAGATACCAAGCCAATAGATATGGAGAGTCTCAAAAACCTAAATGGACAAAGGTGATGTCTGTATATACCACAAAGCCACCGGACTCAAAAAGCTCTGCAGACAGACTATGTAGCTTCCAAGTAATCCCTGATACTTTTGAGTTTGACACTGCTCTAGAGAAGGAAAACAGTAAATAAAATGCGCTAAAGACTAATCTCTGCTTTTCAGGCTGGCAACACAGCAGTTTTTATTCACTTGCCAGAATTACTCAAAATAGAACAGTAGCATCTAAAGTGCCTGTTGGGAAGAGATCCCAGCATATGCTGTTGACTCAAGCCACTCCTGAGAACTGTCTGGGAAATTGCTAGGTTGGAGCACATCAAAGCTACAACAGAGAGTACGCTGGTAATAAAAATGCATGGATGGCTGCTGAGCAGTGCTTGAGCCCTTGCCACTGCTCTGCTCCATTCTCTAGTAAACACGCAAGCCAGGTGACCAGTGCTGATGCACTGAAGCTTTTGTACTGCAAACCGCGGTACCAGAACTATCACTGCTGTTCTAACATACTGCATGGTCTCCATACACCTGCTGTGATGCATGGGCTTACATGAGACTCTGAAGGACTCAGCTGCAGTAGCAAAATCAGACTGAGGAGTCTTAAGAAAAGCATTTATTGGCATAAATTTCACCCTTTTTATAGCAGCACTAGCTTGGGACCCAGTTTTCACATATCAAGAGAAGTGCAACTTTTTATAGGAGGATTTAAGTTATACATATCTGGCACAGAAACTGTAAGAACTGATGAAGCTGAGGTTGCCATGGAACATCCTAGATAGAACATTATCCATGGAATTGCTGAAGTTGGATTTGAAGCTGATCTCAGTCTATAATTTAAAAAAAAAGACCTCATCCAAGAGAGCAGACATGGAACAAGCTTTTATAGTGCCATAATTTATCTTCAAGAGTTTACCATTAAAACATTAACCAAGGATGAGGAGTTTCCTTAGACAAAAAGACACGCAGCATATTATGTAAAGATATCATCTAATTCTACCTGAAACATGTCACTAAACTTCACTTAACAGTGAAGTCCTAGCAAGGTTTCTCCTACAGCAGAAGCCTCCAAGAGTACATACACAGGATCACAGCATTTACCTTGAAAGTTTGAGGAGGTATCAGAGGCCCAAAAGATTATAGCACGAATTGTAAATAGAAAATTACAGTCTCTTAGGATTTCATGCCAATGAAATCCTAGACCAAGAAAGCATATATCCAACATAGATGAACTATACAATACACAATCGGAACACAATCAGAAAAGGGCATAACAAGGACAATCATCAAGACAGTTTCCTAAGTTGGACAAGTCTTCTTTCGGAAGCATCTAACATTCCCTATTGAATAGAAACAGAACTTAGGCAATTGGATCAGGGTAGACACCCAGTTTTTAGATGGCTACAATGTGGGAAAATGTACCATGCTCTTTATATGGTCTTAATTTACTGATTCAGCAGCTTCCCAAGCCAGAAATTACTTCCACACAAAAGGACATACAAAGCTGCATAAAAGAGAGAAAATTTGATAAAGGAGTTCAAGCTCCTAAATTTTTAGAGAAAAACTCCCCCAAAAATGCAGTAAAAACTATGCTGATGAACAAAACACAATGATGTTGAGAAGATATCTACTATAAAATTATCAAAAACATCTCCTGTGCACTGAAAAGAATGTGACTATTCTGGGGATTTTTAGTCCTTCACTCTTTCAGGAGGGAAGGATAAAGGCACTTAGGATGACTGTGACCCAATATTCCCAGAGAATTATTAGGTCACAGATAGATTGCCTTAGACGTGAAACTGAGTGTCTCAAGACTCCAGGAACTGGCAAAAAACCACCTACTTTATAGTTTCTTCTTCAAGTGCTGTCTGAAAGCTAGTTTGGCTTGGGTTTCTCTTTCCTAAGAATTATGTCACTCACTATCTTAGAACCTTACCTTACTATTTTAGATCAGATCTAACATGGCAAGAGTAGTCAAGCAAGTAGCAGTTGTTTTGGACACTAAAACAATAGAAGAAAATATCTGTGGGAGCTGAGACTATCATTTGAGTGAATTCAGTGTTTCACTACAGATGGGTGGAACTTCTATTCTACATATTTTCCAGGCTTCCTAATTCATACTGTGCATATTATTACCAGTGGCAAAATTGTAGCAGCACAGCCTTCCCCATACAAAACAGTGTCACGGTATCTAAAACACAGCCACATCTTTTCATTTATAAAGGTATTTTGACTCTGTTCATCTCAGTTGCATCATTTATATAACAGATCTGTTAAAATTTATGACCCTTCTAGCAATAAATAATGGAGGTAGTATGAAATTATTGCAGTCAGAAACTGAAGGGAAATTCAATACTGTAAACTCAGTCAACTGGAAACCTGAATTTCAAATCACATGGCAAAATTTATTACAATGAGATCTGCAGCAGTTCTACTATTCACTTTTACCACTTCTATGAAACTACCCTCTTCAATCAATGCAAGAATTTGATCTTGCCATTTTCAGAAATAAAATGGTTTTTGCTCTTAGGAAACTTTCTTGCCATACTCAGTACCTTTATTCTAACTTTTACCACATCTGCCCTTTGGAAATTTCTGTAGTGTCTCTAATTTTATTGGCTTCTCTGTAAATAAGGTACTGCTTGTATTTCTCCAGTTTTTATTACAAGATAATGAGAATTAAGGACTGCTACTAGGAAAGCTGGCACTACTTTACCATGTATTTACCATGGAAAGAAAACAATACGTGTCTGGGAAACCTGGCAAAATTTTTAGACATACTGAGTGTACAGTTTTAATAATTTAGGGACATGTTTCCCACATACAGATCCTCATTTCTTGTCTGTTTACTTTCCTTATTCATTCTGATACAATCATTCAGCTATAATAATATTCAATGTTTAATATAGTACTCAGTAACTGTTTAGCAATTATTGGAAACTGTTTAGGCAAAAGCTCACAGCTGTTAACCTAAACAGAATTCATTCTTATCTTGTTAAGACTTGTGAGCAACAAAATACTAAAATAAAATAGTAGTTAAATAATCTGTCTTGATGGTTTCAGTCTTGAATTCTGTATGCAACTATAAGCTGGTACAGACTCAACAGGCAACTCATAAGGATTTTGTGATTGTCTTCTGCCCATACTTCACATCTGATGTATTTTTAAAGCACTGACTTTTGAGCTTACATTTTTAGTAATGTCTTTGGGCTATCTGTTCCCACAGCACTAGAAAATACACTTAAGAGAACTGTTATCCAGAAACAGGTATTATTCTATGGTCTAGGCATGCATACCGAGCCAAACCAGATCTGAATTTGTGCCAGGATATTTTTCTAGTGCTTGTACTCATTCCTTATGTTGCATAATTTTCTTTACTAATTGATTTTTTTTATCCCACAGTAGTGATATAATATTGCTAAATATGTTACCTGGGAAAGACAGAAATATGTTTTTCCAGGAACTACGTCATTTAGGAGCCTGACTTCTCAGTGTAATATCAAACCAAATTATTAGGGGCACTACTAATACAGATTTTTCTTCATATAAAGGCAAAGAGATTTCTCCTCCAACCATGCATGGGTTCAATAAAAAAGAGAAGCTATTTCAATCTGCCTTTGATGAGGAGTTACGGTAATTTGGAAAAAGATACTTCAGCCATAGGCTGGCATTACATGGTCCTGAGTTTTTCTTTCTTAATTAATTACAATAGCTAAAAACTCACTCTAGGTTGTTAGGTACTTAAACTCTGCAACTTAGCATCTCCTTTTCCTCTTACTAAATAAGTATATTTAGCTTACACATGGAATTCTTAGAAAGTCAGCATTTAGTTGAATATTGTTCTCACCAGTTTTTACTTTAAAAGTCAATGAAAGCAGACAGCAGGAAAGGTTGAATACTTTTGAAAATTTTGCCTCAAGTGTGCACATACATCCCAGCTTTTTCTGGTGGAGGAAAGAAAATAAAAGAAAAAAAAGCCTATTTTTAAATTACTTATATACCCTTACTGTATTAGTTGGTGGTGAATTAATCTTTCCGCATGTATGGAAAAACGCCAGGTTGGTAAAGCAGTGGGGAGCAAAAGAACTATCCAACAAAACACTTGACCTATTGCACCAGGTCTCATAAGTGTGTAGCGATCTTAACCAAGACACAACATGAGAGCTTTGGGGGTGCACAGAGGTTACTTTTCTGTACAAAAAGAGTGAGAAACAGGTCAATGAAAGTTAGATGAGAAATCTGGCTTCATTAGATTAGGACTATTGTAAACATCACAGAATTAGCATGAGAAAGGAGTACAGTTGAGTGCAAATCCTACCATAGAAAGGGTTTTGAAATCATGAGAAACCCTGTCTCTAGATGAGCCATTTAATAAATCCCTACAACCTCAATACAAGACAGTTTCCTCTTACTTTTATGATTCCTACCGCAGAGCATAAAATGGCTCAAAAACTGTTTTGCAGCCAAAATGTGACTGCTTAACAAGTTACTGAATGCAAAACAAAACTAAGAAAACCGAATCAAATGATAAAATCTGGATGATTGTGGCATCAACCATGAGACACGTAAGTACATTTCAACAGTCTGTGATGCCAACCACTAAGTAAGTAAGAATGAAAGCAGATTTTTAAGAGTACAGCATGGAAAACAAAGATTAATTTGTACCAATTATATTGGTTTTATTTCTCAGGATGTCTCTAATTTCCTCACATTTTTCAACACTATCTGAGAAAAAATGGGAAGCAAAGTATTGTGATCAATATAACGCCTTCTTCAGAATTCATGAAGAAAAAATTAAATCATTTATTATAATTATCAGGGTTGCTAGGAATAACTACGATAGTGAAAGCCATCAAGAATCATTTGATATTTCACTCCTTTTCCCTTGGCTTAGAATGAATATTTTGGAATCCTACTGCAGTAAATCAGATTGTTGTGTTGGGCCTTCATCCTTGATTTAATGCAAACAGGGCACCCTTATCTTTGATGTCATTACCCCAAAAGATTGCTGCTTGCATTAGCTTCTATTCCTTTTTTTTTCATATTAAAAAAGTTACATTTTATCAAATGACAGTAAATCTAATTCAGAAGACACTGAGCTGACATCAAAATGCTGTGATTATAAACTGCCTATTATAGAACTAAGAAAACATTAAGGATTAACAGTTGTTTGGTTACTTACTCTGAAAGTAGTCTTAATCCTCTATTCAACACTGAATTTACCCTTTACAAATGAAGACGAGAAACTTGCTATTCAAGGAAGTTAAAAAACTCAATAGGATTTTCATGCTCAGTTATAGAGAGTTTTGCTTTTGCATTTTATCTGGCCAAAAGATGGTTCTTAAATCACTCTAGTATATTTGGGAGCCATGTTCTCAAAGTTATCATCTATACTAACAGTATAAGTACATAAGCTCTATCAAATGAACAAAGAATAACCGGATTTACAGAGTAACATAAGATGAAGGAAAGATAAATACAAGCAACAAATCTCAGAAATACAAAAGAAATTTTTAGTTTAACTAGAACAAAATTAATCTTTTATTAGTATGAAAAAATTTTTGGTTAGTTTTCTGGTTGGATTGTGCTTTTGGCATAAAGCCAAATATCAAAACTTCTAGATCACATTTTCTGTATGAAGACTGAAATACCATAAAATAACCTTTGCTAGTTTAGGCTTCACTTTTATCTTCCTTTATTTTTGTACAGACATACAGAAAATGCAGTTTGGCTGTCAATTTTAAAATACCTACTGCTTCATAAGGTGTTTGGAAGTTTAAAATAAGAAAAAAAAGATTTTGTTTTCACAGTCTAGTTTATACACAAATGGAAAAGAAGTTTCAAGTCAACATTTTTATCACTGACGCATTTTCTCAAGTTTTGAAGAAGGAGTTCCTAAAATAAAATTACTAAAAGAACAAAATCCTACTGTGAGCAATACCAAAGCTTTCCAGATGTGCTCAGTCCCTAATTCTATCACCTGACCGTCTGGTAATGCCGCCTCATGTTCTGCAAAAACGCTCAGTAGTGAAGTACCTGGACATTGTCTCATCTGATTTCCCGGAATGAGATGAATGACAACATCCTGGTTTTGCTTGATCCTGCAGTACAGAACATAGATCTAGTTGGTGGAAAGTCACTACATTGCAATGTCACCATATGCTTCCCAGCAGGAGAGGCTGGAGAAATGAAATTGCTTATGAAAAGATTCAATCCTTCTGTTTAACTTAAGGTTTCACTCTCTGAAAAAGCATAGGGGTTTTTTTGGAAATGATGCTCTGAAGGCTATGTGTGTACAGTGTTTTGGCACCAGCCAAAGAAAGAAATCATCAAAGACTACATATCTTTTCTGATGCTCAGTGAATGAAATAGAAACCAAAACAAACAAAAAAGGCAAAACTTTTACTCTTTAAAAGTAACTTTAACTAACTTTGCTGTTCGCTGTCAGCATGTAACAGCTGACATTATGATACCTGTAACTCATTAATATCTCAGTAGTGATGTGGGTGATATACAGTCCTTTTGTGTATGTAAAATGATAAAAAACTGACACTGTTGCACACAGAATGAAAGATGCTTCCAGCCATTCCAACTTCCAATATACTTAGAAAAAAGTATTATGAAATTTACGTGAAAATGAAAAATTTGAGCACTTCAGAATCCCTTCTGTTATGCATTTAGATAGGTAAGTAATTGAATTTCATGCTGCCACAAATTTTCAAAAGGTCACAGACTGAAAAAACCAAACCTATGAATAACTGTAGAAGTTGTCAGGTTTGAAGCTGGAGATCTTGGCAGCCAGGACGGGTGCAGCTGGAGCTCTGGCTACCTAACAAGTTGTGATAAATAGCTTAGACACTTGGGAGACCAAGGCTTTGAAAAGAAAATGGGTCTTTTTCTTTCCAATATGAAGTGTGGAAAGGGAACTCTGGATAGGAGCAAGCTCTTCTACTGTATTCTTCTGAAAAGCCTAACCATAATTTTGCCTAACCAACTCAGTTTAATTTAAACTATTATTGTTCATAGTTCAGCATGATTGAAGCCCTCAGCTGAAATTTGGGCTACTTTTTACTAGGCTCCTCAGAGAAAAAAAAAAAAGGAGCAAATAGCCTGCAACAGATGAGACTCTTGTGAAAACACAAGGTCCAGAGAAAAGTGACCAAAAGGCAAATGGATGAATGAGTTTCCAGGTCTCCTAGATAAAATTACTATTCTTATGTTCATGCTACTTCTCCCATTTCAAAAAGAATAATTTTGACATTTCAAATCTAGCAGTTTGGATTCAAACTTCTTATGACTACATATAAATGAGGAATTTTCCATCCCACCATCTCAGAAATAATATTTCAAGCTGCCTGAATGATCCGAAGTTCAGCAGTATGTGACCACAGCTCCTGCTTACATTCTTCCCACAGTTTGGAAAGTTATCTTTGGAACAGTAGGAAATTTTGAAATGAATCCTTAAAGCCTTCTGCACCCTGCTATGATGAGTGATCACTACGGCAGATCTGCAGCTTTGCAGTCACTTATTGTGTGGACAGAGAGATGCATATATCTTTTTAAAATAAAGAATGTAATCAATGCTGTTAGTGAATGAGGTTGAAAACAGCCTTACAGAATGTCAAATACACAGAGTGGTCTGCCAAGCAAAGCACAATGGAAAATAAAAGGAAAAAGCATTATTGAATTAATTATTGAATCCATAGACTCACATTTAACAAAGGGTTCAAGTGGCCAGAACAAAATTATTAATACAAAAACCAATTGGAAAGGAAGTCACTCACAGTAATAATGTTTTTAGCATGCTGTGAACAGAAAGAGGAAGATAAAAGCATTCTCTTCAACTTTTGTATTTTTGCATTAATTGCATTAATTTTTCGACAATTTCTGTTAGAATTACTACTCTGACCTTCTCCAAAACGAGATATTTTACAGTGTTAAGAGAAAGTTTCCCAAAAACATTATCAGCAGCTGTACTTATTTATCAAAAGCAAAAGGTAAAGCATTACATAAAACTGTAGCTTTCCCTACAGACCACAGGAAGACTCACAAGATCATTATAAAATAGTGGTTTATAACATGGCAGTTATAACTATCTTTTTCACAATCCCAGGTTAGTACATGATACAAACTTTCATTTGGAGAAAGGAGGATATAATTCATTTTCTCCCTGTAATTATCTGACATTTTGTAAATCAACAAACTTCAAATGTCAACACCCATTTAGATCTGTGAGAAAGGAGCGATGCCATGAAAATTAAAAGGGATCTCAGGAGGCACTACAGTAAAACACATGTACAGAAAGAAAGCAAACCAGGAAAATTTCAATTTTTTTTTGCTTTTCCAACTTTATTTTTCTCAACCTTTTTTTATGAAATATAATCAAAGCTAACTCTCAAAGCATAAAATCAGCCTGGTCAGACAGATATTCTGATTCTAATCATTACCAGTACTTTCATCCTTCCTCTTTCCACTCACAAGCGATTCCACTGATACTTTAAAACATTTTTTTCATGAATGGAAGTTGGTCTTCATGACAAAGTACATAAATGCTGACTTTTAGAATGAAATACTGTGAAAGCTTTGAGCTTTAGTGAAAATTAGAAGGAGGAAAGAAAGTCCAATATTTTAAAAGAGCCTTTCATCAAAACTGAAATATTTTCAGAAGAAACTTTGGCATCGCACTCAGAACCTTTGAAGTTGGCTGCAAAACAAGATCATCCACCTTATTAGAGTAGACATGCCTTTCAAAGAGTGGTGAAACCACGGCTTGTAAACATCAGCCAGCTTGGAAATGGCTGCATTTTCACTATGTACACTGGCTTTGTACTTACTGTGCCTAAGATTTTAGAAGTATGCTTAAGTAGTTTAAAGACATTAAAGAACATTCTTTCTTTAATTCCACCTTTTTAGCCAGCTGTGATGAATCGATGACATACCTTGACTGAGTATTTGTAGAGGAATCAGTCAAAAGTATTCTACTAAATTTTGGACCAAATATATACAGATTAAGACTATTATATGAAAATTGACTATTTTCTTCTGCTGTTCATGTCTACGTCAGTAACTATGGTTAAGTATCAAAGTCACAGTTTCAAGTCACCCAGAACATAAGCACATAAAAAGAAATTAAAAAACCCCTAATATAATATTAGGGCTCAAGTATCATTTCTATACAGAGAAGATATTACTGAATGAATTTATGAAATCACGTCCAAAGAGTATATTACAGTATTCTATGAAAACACTAAAGACTTGGAAAAAGAATCAAAATAAGCCAAGAAATATTTCAGAAAACATTATTTAAAATTACGTTTTCCTTATAATTTAGCTTTTTTAGATCATTTACTATTTCGTAAAATATATAGCTGCCATCTTATGTCTTAAACAGGAATATGTAATTCTATGGGACTGTGTTCAGTGAGAGTATCAGTACTAGTCAATGCCATTCAATTTTTACATGCAATCTTTTAAATATGTCCAAAAATATTTTTATAGTATTTGAATTATTGTATCTGCATTTTTAAACTACATTAAAATTTTGTTCCCTCATGCAGTATTTGAATACATTTCTTATAAGCAGATTGTAATGTCACCTCTGAATAAATCTTAATTCAGTACCTATGAAAACTATTTATACAGTTTATTGATGAGAGATTCAAACAGTATTGAAGGTACCATGATTCAAGACAAATTGAGCTTTTCTGTAATTGGAATTCAGTTGGAAAGATACTAAAACATTAATGGGAGCTCAAAGCATTTCCTCTTCTTTTCTATTCTTTTCTTCTGGAGCACTGACTAAGAAAGAAAAAATAAAGAAGGCAGAAAAAAAATGTTTACTCAGGTCAACCAAACAGGCTGGATGGAAATTTTCATTTACAATCAAATTAACTTTTTTACAATATTTCAGCAGTCAGTAGTAGAGGCAATGAGGAATCTTATCTTGCCTATCCTTATTCACCTGAAAGTCCAATTAGCATGAATATTTGTTGCAGTGGCCCAGCCCACCTTCGGGCTGCGTATTAACCAGGACACTCAGTGGGTAGATTTCCCCCCTTTAGACAGTGGGTCCGAGGGCGGATCAGAGGGCAGTGCCATGGGTGGCACTGAAATTTAGGTCACAGCCCACTGGGTGTCTCCCTAGTTAATGGACTTCCCCCCTGTTCCAGAAAGTTCTGTCTACTTGGTTGTCCATTGGTTCCTTCCTTCATGTTTATGCATTCCCCTTATTGCTTATGTAATTATGTTCTTGAAAGTTCAGTTCAGTTGTATTCCCTATTGGTTGGTTTGGATTTGTCCCTCCCTACAATCCTTTTAGTTGGTTACCTGTCACCTCACTTCATTTCCCCATTGGTTTGTTCCCTTGTACCGCCCTTCTCCACCCCCTATATAAAACCTGTTGTCATTCCCCTTCCCTGTGCTCTTTGTGGCACTCCATTGGGCTTCTCTGTTCTTCCGGGCCCTCCTGGGGAATAAAGCCTGGGACAGGTGTTACAAAGAGTCCCTCTCGCTCCTTTCCTCCCGCCGACTGCAGCTGTTTCATTGACTGCTGCCAGCTCCTCGCAGGAGTCACAGGGCAGGCTGCTCTCTGCAGAGAGCCTCCACCTGGCTGTGAAGGAGCTGACAGTCCTGCCGGTCAGGACACTCGCTGTAAGTCGCCTGCTTGGCCTCCAGCGACAAATATTTACACTGTCAGGGTCTTTGAAAGAGAGGAAATAATTTTTGCATACATCCTCTGAAAATAATATTGAATTTAATGTGTATTTTGTGATCATAGGATGCAACAGAAGTTTATAAACAAAGACCACCTTGTTCACCTTCAAAATATACGCAGAGTTGTGGAGTTGTCTACAGCAGTTTTTCCTGTTAATTTGACAGGTGATTTGCTGTCCACAGCTCTTTAAAGATATTCCAGACTCTTGTTTTGACCAGGGAATTGATGTCAAAATCAATTTGATAAGCAAAGTTTTTTACATTGCTAAGTAATAGCTAATGAATAGGGAGTGACCACATGCAGAATGCACAGGCCAGTGTGCCAAAAAGTTAAGAGAAAAGAAGCCTCGAAGATCAATAGATACAATGTCAATGGCCTGTAAATTAAAATAGGTAGTGAGATTCGGAGTGATACACTTAAAATCAAAGAATCCTTTCCTTCTAAATCTCCAGGGTAGAGAAATTTAAAAAAAGCAAGAAAAATGCCAGCTGTTCAAATAAATTACAGATCAACACAAAGGAATCGAGTAAGCCCAGCCACAGCACACTGCGGCTGTCTGCAGACACCAAGTAAGGAGAACAAACTGCTTTCCAGCAGCCAACAGTCTCTAGGGCAATTTCTGTAAAAGGTGCCAACAGGAAACTGAAATACGAGCTTGCTTTTCACTGATGAAATGAGAAACCAACATAATTCATGCTCTTTATCCCTATTCATTTCAGAAAGTCATGTAAGAAAGCCAAATCCACACCTTTATTGGCTTACAATCTTAAGTGCTGTAGGAGAACATAAATCCCAGCAAAGCCTAGTAACTCCACTGGCCTCTTAGAAAACATAAAGAGCAGCCATTCATTTGTCAGATAAACAGCCAGATCTGAAATACTCAAAGCAATCAACTTTTGTCTCAGATTTTAGACCAATGTCTGACCAAGAGACAACCAGCTTAGGAAGTTCATTCCAGTACTTCTGTAATTAAAACACGCTTCTAAGTCACCAGCTATGTGCTGTTAGGTCAGCTCTGGCAAGCTGGGGACCAGCTGGCAATGGAATTGCAAACTTCAAAGAAAGCTCTCAAATATCCAATCGCAGAATAAAAAAATACCCCCTCTTAGTACCTTATCTTGGAAGCTCACACTGGTTAGTCGGTGACCTTTACAGGATTACCTTAAGATGGAAGGAAATCAGCCCCTCTCTGAAGTGTTCTCGAATTTGTAATAGAAGATGGCTGTGTGACTGACGTTTGTGGGAAAAAAGAAAGGAAAGAAAAAGGCGTAAATGTCTCCCAACATAAGCTGAAGCTCTGATTTACTTTCAAAGGAATGATGATCTGCAGGCTGCAAATTTACAGTACACAACACAACACTCTCAATCCATCAGCTAGGGCAGGGCAGAATGCAGCTTCCAGCTTCTTAATCTTTTTTTTTTTTTCCCCCCCTCATGAATTTGCCCATTTTAACAATATGAGCAGGCTGATTCTTTCAGATATTTCCTTTGTTCCTTCTGTCCTCCAAACATCCTGTTCAGTCTGGCAACAAAGAGAAGTTTAGAGAAAATGACAGAGATTCAAAAGACACATTTAAAAGCAATAACTGTTGTTATCCTCTATTTATCAAGCACAGGTGGAGAGAGGTGAGTAGATCTTTCAGGCAGTTTTTCTGTTTTTTCATAGAACTAAAACATTTTTTACGCTGAAAACATCTAGCTATCAGCCATTTTTGTATTATTATACTTCCTGAGTCCTCAACAGGTGTGGAAAATTTTCAGCTATTCTACAGAATTAAGAAAAAAACCCTTTCTATTTAAGGATATTAAACATATACTATCTTCCTCCTAATGTCAGTTTCTG
This sequence comes from Falcunculus frontatus, assembly GCA_013398115.1. Lineage (NCBI taxonomy): Eukaryota > Metazoa > Chordata > Aves > Passeriformes > Falcunculus > Falcunculus frontatus. The sequence continues at coordinate 427,667 of VZRV01005920.1, read as the reverse complement.
TTCCTGTGATTCAAAAGCCCAATTTCTCCTCTTATTGCTGATATATTGCTTTTTGCTATTTCATCACCACAGCCTGGAATGCAAAATTCATTTTAGATAGCCACAGAGTCCATATACAGACCAGCTATCTATGATGTTCTAAAATCAAAATAACTTATAGGGGGGGAAAGAAGCATGAATAATGTGTCACCAGTTAATTACTTTTTTCTGAAGTCTTTTAATTGAAGCAAGTAGCCCAGCCAGTTGTTTTCAATTCCCCCTGGATACTGAATATAGAACAACAACAGCAACAACAACAACAACCACCAAAAAAAAAAAAACAAAAAACAAAAAACCAAAAAAAAAAAAAAAAAACCAACAAAAAAACCCCGGAAAAAACCAACCAAGAAAACAAACAAAAAAACCCCCAAAACCAAAATCTAACCAACCCAAAAAACCACACAGTATTCAAACATGAATCAGTTACATCCTGAAAAACAAAATTAGTCTCGGGTTTGGATAACGTGTTATTTGAAAGCAGTCTCACAGTTTCTACCACTAATGCAGTGTAATCATTAATCACAGAGTTTATTATGTAATAGAAGATGATCCTTTACAGTTTTCAAACATTTAGATATACAGAATACATAAGCTGCATTTAGCATTCTGGCTCAGAGTACTTAAGTTAGCTTTGAAAAGAATCCCTGAACTACATATAGTAAAGATGTTGATGCTTTAATGCAAAATTTTTGATTTACTGATCCCTTCCTATCCCACTCAATTATTTGTTAATGTAGAAAACAGTTATGGAAGACAACAGAAAACACACCAGCATGTTGCAGAACGTGGACTGAAATCAAACCTCACACAAACAATCCTGAACTAAGAATGTTCTGAGCACTGTTAGTCAAGAGGTGATGGCACTCAACAATATTGTAACATTTCCATTCGCCTTCTAGGAACTGTTTCACTCACATATTTAGCATAAAAATCCCTATGTGGTAGTTTGCATTTTCAGCAATCTTAAATTTAGGTAGTGTTTCGGAATATACAGCAGATGCCTGTAAAATATTCTTGTATTACTCCTACTAGCATCAAGGGTGACATTTATTTACTGCATTTCATCACTGTTCAAAATAACTAGATGTATCGGGCCTACTTATTTTTGACCGATGAGACATAAACAAAGCTCCTGGGATGTTGTAGCACTTCAGGGCCAATTTGCAGCAAGGATCAGAGAATTTTGCACCTCATCTATGACAGTGGGAGCTTGAAGATGTGGAGACAGCACAGGCACACATGGGGAAGCTGTGCAAAAACATCATGCCCTCTTCAATCATTATTGCTGGTACAGTGAAAATTTAATATCCCCTTCTGCTAAGAAAGCTCTTCCTTTGAGACTGCAATCACAGCTCCTTGCGGATGAAAAATCACCAGGCAGTAAGAAGGACTCTGGAAGGCCAGAACAAGTGGTGAACACCCAGCTCTGTGCACAGGGCTGGCCCTGCTGTGGGGCAGTGTGGCAAGACCAGGCTGCTGGGATGGGGCTGTGAGCAGTGGGGCCAGCCCCACTCGCTGGGGAGCTGCCTTTCACCCATGCCTGAGGGGCTGCAGCCATCCCTGTGCCTGGCCATGCATCTCCTGACCCCGACTCCAAGCCCCAGGTCCGCTCCGACCTGCCCCACTGCTGTGAGCTGCCCAGTGTGGGAGGCTCGGGCTGTGGCCACTGGGCTGGCTGGCTCCTGGCACACGGAGCTTGGCACAGCACGGAACGGGACAGCTGCCTCACCACACCCGACAGGGACTCACCGACACAGCAGCTATCATGTGTTAACTACCTTGTAAAAACACACAGTCCAAGAGGGACGGACTTACTTCTGAGTGAATTAAACAAACCTCACATAATAAAGGCCAAGCTGTTCCTATCAGAGGTATAAATCTCATCCCGTGAAATCTCAGGCTAAAATCTCCTGATAGTAACAGTCTTGAAGTTTGTAAATTGATGAAGATTTACAGTGTTTTCAAATAAGCAATGAGGTGGACAGCCATTCGAGCAGAGCGTAAGTGTCAGATATAGCTGTGGGTGGCAGGCACAGAGTGGTTGTGGCTAGGATCTGGATTCCCAGCACAGGTGAAGCTCAGCAGGATTTGCCTTCAGAGAGGTATCAGGCACTATGGCCTCCATCCCTCCAGATCTCTGGTCTCACAGCTGAGTGCAAGTTGAGAAGCATTGAGATGGAAAATAGTATGTATTGGTTTGACCTTCATCTCTGAGGCAGGGCAAGTCAAGCAGTACTATAATATTTCTGAATTATCTATTACAAGATAACTAAATAGAAATAAGAAATTATTCCTTTTGCTAAATTAGGGACACAAAGGAGATAAAAATACAAAGAAGCTGTTTCTGGTGAAAAAGGCAGCAAGACAGAATTGTTTGCCAAAGAAACATTTAAAACAAAGTCTCTCTCCCCATTGCCTGGAAGATGTGGCTCAGGTAGAAACCAGAGTTCCATTCCTAAACTCATTTACTACTAGACTTCTTTTCCTCTTGTATTACATTTTCTCTTTGAAAAAGTGTTTTCAATTCACCTGGAGCAATTGTCAGGAGAATTCTTTCATTCCTTATCTTCTACTCTTCCTATCTTTTTCCTGTAAACTGTTGATACTTGAATGTACTGTGATTTGTTCCTTGCTTCTCATTTTCATTACCATTTTCCTTCTAGCACTTAAAGTGTTTCAACTACCATTTCTTTGAGTAATACAAAGGGCAAAAGCCATGTTTTATTTTTGTTTGCTACTGTCACCATACAAACCAGCTTATTACCTTCTTTTCAATTACAGGCACTGTTTCAACGCCCACTACACTTTTTAGTGCATTTCTAAAGCCTTGCTTTCCACACTTACATCCTTCTTAAAGACTTCAAACAAAGATACCATCAGTATACTGACTTTCCTTTTAAAAAAAGCTTATTTATTGGTTCTACTTCTCCAGATATTTTATAGTATTCAGTGCTTACCTATTTATGTGCCTCTGAGAATTTCAAATTTACATCCAGAAAAGGGTAACAGATGTAGACATTGCCTCAAACATAATTTATCTGCACCTTCCTCTGGTAACAGTCACAATGGATGTAAGATGCATATGATTTTGTACAGCCTGCTTGCTCAGAGAAGCTTCTTCAGTCCACACACTGCCCATGTAGAGCTGACACTGCAACCATCACCCGGGCTAGCCAGACACACAGGCTGGCTCCAGGTGCTGCTTGCACAGTAACTCAAATAATGTGCAAACATACGCTTAATTTCTTTACAGTGGAGCTTCAGAAAAACTACCAAAATAAAGCTGTTAGCTAATGACTGCATTTCCAAATAGTCTGCCAGAAGAAGAAGCTGACATCTGACATCATAATTTGAAATGCCAGGTCAATTAAACATTTCATAAAGGGATCAATAAATCAGTAAGGTTTGGAGATATTTTTGGGTACATTTTCCGTTCAGTAGCTGTAGTCTAATTTTGACTGAATTATCAGCTAAGTGGTTAAAAACTAGAGAGCTAAAAATGAAAATGAATGAAAGATGAGCAAAGTAAATGCACAGCACTAAAACCCAACTATGCTAGTTTAAATTATTATTTCAGATATTAAATCAGCTGGTAAACAAAACACATTCGGTTATTATGATTTAATGCCTTACCAACTGAAATCCATCTCTTCAACTATATGTGATTGGCAAACACTATGAAGGCAAAATGTTATGCAAAAACATAGAAACAAACAAACCATGAATCCAAAATGTACTGAAAAGATAGTGCAAAGAAAGCCTGGTGCCACCAGTTATTCATCTACTAATCAATACAAAGTAAAGTAAAAAATAACAGACAATGCTAGAAAACACTATGAAAAGTGAAAAACAAGATGTTAACACATTGAGTAAAGACAGAAAGACTAGCCAAAATCTATAAACCTAGCCCAGTACACTGATTAAACTCTAATTTTGTCAGCATTTGCTCCCTATAGGGATCTAAAATAAGGAAGTTACTCTCAGAACACGCACAGAATGATTTAATCATATAATGAGTTTCAGAGAAAAAGTATACTTTTTACCTTTTCTATTTACATTTTAAACAGTTTAAGTTTATATATTTCATTCAATAGAGGAGAAACTCAAAAAATCCATTGCAATCTAATGTGAAATTTCATGAAAGTGTCTCAGTTCAGTCTAACAACACTTCAAAGAGAGATTTAGTTAAATCCGATAAGTAGGATTACATGTAGATGTCAGTCAATAGGTGCTCCATATCTATCTGTATTTATAAAAAAATTGAAATGTCATGCTTAATAATTACTTTCTAAATGTCCTTCTTATCTAACATAGCTTGAAAAAAATTGTGCAGAAACATGTTACAGTATGCCTGTGCTCTGCGGATTCACAATGACATTAAGATATCACCTTCTGTTTAACAGTGCACTCATGTTTGTTAATGAAGCCTATCTTTTGCCTTGGAATTCTGGGTATGCTGTATAAAAACAAATGCAAAAAGATTAAAAAAAAAAAAAAAGCCCAGGCAGACCTAGGAGTAAAAAAAGAAAGAGGAAAAGAAAAAAAATATAGAACTAACATAAATTTATTTTTGAGAAATTCCATGAATTGAAAACTTAAATTTATCCAGACACCTTTTCCTTTCAGAGATGTCTACTAGAATAGACTTTCTTCAAGAGAAATAAGAAAAGATCCAAATGCAAGGCTAAAAACACTTCAAAGTTTACAGTTAAACATATTTTTAGGAGTTGGTGTGTGATATGGTTATCTAGTATTTAAAGTCAATGCAGTATAATTGAGTTTTTCTTGTAAAAATATTGGCACACTCACAAAGAAAAAAATCTTATGCCATCCAACAAGGTTAGGTTTTTCAGGAGCCTACAGTGCATTACAGCACTACAGTGGTAAATAAGCAAGCAAGGAAGCAAACAGAAACTGCCCACTTCTTCCTTCTTTGTGCAAACCAATTAAACTGAACGATCAGTAAATCCTTTAAATGCAAGTATTTCTCTTAACCAATCAAAGGGTCACACTAGTAGGCTTCTGGCCAGTGTTTCATGCTGCTGACACAGCCGACTTTCCATGGCTATATGTTTGTCATTGACAAATGCCAGAGGCAGCTTGCTCCTGGGATTTGACTGTAAAGGTACCATTGTGTATCAGGAACTCATCCTCAGCGTGTAATGGGAAACCCAGAAAAGTGGCTGATTTGCAGCTTTGCCCTTCTGTTTTTCTTCAGGATATAATTCAGTTAAATACATTCTCCGACAAAATTCAGTAAGGATGTATTGTGGGCTGTGTATGCTCTCTCATGGCTATCAATGTGCAGCATGAATGGAAGGTTAAAAAATAAAATCCTAAATCACAATCATGGAAAAACCGAATCATGTGTGTTATAAAACCAGGATGCTGTAGGATATTTAGCAGTCCCAATGAAAAGAAGAGAAGTGAGTACAAAAGGCTTTCATTTTCCTTTGTAGTGGCCAGGTATAGTCATGTTTCAGGTATCTCCCTGCTCAGTATCTGAGGGAAGCAGCATTGGGGAACAGAAGCCAAAGGGGAAAGGAGCTGACAGTGCACGGATCCATTGGTGCCTCAGAGATGCTCACAATACACAGGTTCCCTTGAGTACCACAGCCACAGGCGAATTCCTTTATGCCCACAGAATATCTCCCTCCAACAGACCGGCTGAACAAACAGACGCTTTTATAACAGTGAAAAGAGCAAGGCAAAAAAGACTGTGGATTCAGCCAAACAAGCAGCATTTCTTGGAGCGTCCTTGTACCATACTTATCTGCCCTTCCCAGGAAGCTCATCATTGCCTGATGAGCCCCTGTTCTCTCAATCCAGTATTGAGATACAGTTAAACAAGCATTCCCTTAAAATTTGTTCAAACTAAGGAAATAACAGAAAGCTAATTAAAGTCTATCAAACACTGATAAAAAGTCCTCTGCCCAGATAACAGCAGACAGCAAAACATACCAGCCCTGCATCATCTACACACGTACTAAGAAATAGGTTTATAACACCGATTTACTCTAGGAGAATTATCAAAAGTTTCCACCAACACTGGTATTGCTTCAGCAGAGCCTCATAACATACATTGGAGCCCAAAGTGTCTTTTGATATGCCTTACTTTCAACTGAGGTTACTGAGGAGAGGCTCAGGAGCCTTTAGGATTCTGTTGCTTGGCAGAAGTATAACTGCTGTGTACTACTATGAAAATTTGAACTTCCTAGTCTTTGCCTGAGTTGTAATTACTGTATTTTTAATGGAATTGATTTTTTTTTCTATTCAAAGTTTTACATCCCTATGTCCCAAAATTTCAAGGGTATAACATTTTGCAAGCCGCATTTTTTCATTCCTTCTTGTTGGCAGGCATCACATTTGCTAACTTCCAGTGAACTGTGACTTCCTCTGTTAGCAAGGACCACTGGTAAATGACAGCAAGTGGCTAAATAAACACTTCTGCCAGGTTTCCCAGATGCTTGGGTGGATCCCATCTGGCTCCATAAACTTGTGGGTGTTAAGGGGTGTAGCTGGCCACTGACCCTTTCCCCTCATATTACGGGGGCTGCATTTTGTGCCCCATTGCCATCTCACAGCTCAGGGGACTGACTTATCCTGAGAACAAGTGGTCTTACTTTCAAAGACTGAGGCAAAGGCCTTAAGTACCTCAGCCTTTTCCTCATGGAGATTCTTCCTCAGTCTCCTTTTGTTGCTGACGTATTTAAAGAAACATTTTTATTGTCTCTTATGGCAGAAGCCATATTAAGTCCTACTTGGGTTTTGGCCCTTCTAATTTTCTTCCTGCATAACCTAAGACAGCACCAGAGGTATTTAATTAACATCTATTTTACTCTATTATATCTTAATTGAAGCTGAAAATCATGCATGAAGAATTTTTTTTGAATCTTCTTAGTTTAAGCTAATCAAGTGTTTAATGCTTGATAGCTGAAAAAAAATTAAATTGCAAATGTGTTCTTAAACAGAAAAAAACTAATTCATTTATAATGAAAATCACTGCAAGAAAATAAAAACAAAAACCCACAGATATAGCGCGCATATTTCTAATCTCAGTTTTATATTTCAGGATCCAAATTCACAGTGGCTTCTGACGCTGCTGTAAATTAATTACTATTTTTTCAAAGATGGAATGAAAGGCAAGATCTATCGTCTTTTAGTAATACATACATATATATATATATATATATAAGCCTAAAGTAAATAATATCATCCAGCTTCGTTAAATGCTAGGCTGGTTATAGAATACATAAAGGACAATGTAAGTTGCAAAATTGGAATGTAATACCTGTTGTCTGCCAAACAAGAAAACAGGGTCTACATAGGGCTTCCCAGGAATTTTTCAGCTATGCATTTCATCAGAGGATGTTAATTTGTTAAATTAACTGTAGAAGCATACTAGTTTCAATTATTTGTTCGTAGGGAAAGGTTTCTTCAGCCAAGAATGACATTTCTGGTGGGAGATCCATCCACGATCCGTCCCGGAAGCCCAGGTTCTCACATCAGCCCCTGAATCAGAGCCCGTGCTTGGGTGTGGGTCCCAGCCAGCTGCCTCTGTGCTAGGGCACTTCACAATCAATACCTGAAGTTTTAGTGTACCAGGTCATGATCCTTTCCACAGCCCAGTCAAGTATAAAGGAAGATTCAGATTCAGGCCCTCCTTTGAATCCTCTCACACTTAATATTATCTGCAAAATCTACCCTACTCTGAATTACCAAGAGAAAAAGGAAACAAGAAAATATTCTGGCACATTTTAAACAAAACTAACTTTGGAGAAGCCCACATTGGAAACAGTGCATCCCAGTTGGATTAAAGAGTGCTTAATGATAGGTTTGCACGCAGATGGAAACTGCTTTGTGGAATTTGTACTGTAAAAGAGGAGAGTTTTCTCATGTTGCTCTTAAATGTTTGGAGTTTCTGTCAAAAGTCTGTTGTTCAGACCTCAAGTATATGGAAGAGACAATTTTGTGTTTGTCAACATTGATAAATAATTCTTTACAGCATCATAGTAAATACCCAGGAGTTTCTTATGCTGGTGAAAATACTAATGATACAGCATTGAAACAATTCTCTGAATGAAATACCAATAAAAGAAAGATTTTCTCTTCTACCCCAAGACCCATCTCTGCATCAAGACTTTACCAGCACTACTTAATTACTTGTACTTTTATCCACTTCTTAACCTACACAGCTATCCCTGCAATTTCCTAAAAGCAGAGCAAGCCACAGTGCATGTCTATTGACCCATTATTCTGTGGGTTACTTATGGACTAAAAAAACCCACAAAATGAGAACAGAATTAAAAAAGACAATTCAGAAGAAAATATGGGGCCAAGCAAAGGCAGTATGAGGATTTGTAAGGGAAAATTACAACAGAGATACTTATTCTAGAATATTTTTTAACCATTGCCAATCAGCCTCCTTAGATATCTGGATCATGCAACAACTTCAATATGTTTCAATGGTGTTCATGAAACAAACATCTTTCTGTTTTCCTCTAAGAAAGAAATAAATGTCTCCATTTTTCATGTGAATGTAAATGTATGGACTGTTATTACTGATACAGAACTCATACTTTCCCTCAGTGACACAATTTCTGGTGCCTCCATCTTAATATATTTTAGACTTCAGGAAAAAGTAACCACAATAATAGCAAAAGACCAAGCAACAGAAACACTACTGACTTGTTTGTTATGCAGACAGAAATTTTGTCCTTTGTTACTTTCCTTCACTTATAAACCAGCAATTGACCTTTCTTGACATGATGAAGCTTATGAAAAAAAAAAAATCATTTAATTCATAGTATGCAAGTAGTGAATGACTATGCATCCTAATCCCAGTATCACTACACATTCTTTACATATCTCTTTTTTCCTTCAGCTGGGTACAGTGTGTTTCTTCATTCTGTGCGTAAAACTATCTTTAAGCTCCCTTTATACTGATGGACAGAGTTTGGTTTCTCTGTGTTTTGCATTTATTGGTTTCAGCATTAAAAATATTCCTACCACGTATTATGTAAGTGGAGATACAACCTAATTAAGCCTGCCAGTTAGATGATCCCATTTTCAGCTAATGATAACTCAGCACTTACTCAGGCCCTCCAACACACAGAAATCCATACCTCTGGAAACTAGACTAGAGTCTGATTAGTCAATAAGAAATCTGTATCAATAGACTCTCTCCCCCTTCGGCATTAGCAGCAAACTAATACATGGAGAGTCTGGTAGCTTGGGGAGGAGCAGCTGTTTAGTTTAAGAATTCAAGTCTCCAACATCCTGAGTGACACTGCCAGGCAAGAGATTTTCAGTAGTCCAGTCTGTCGCAGCTTCCTTTAGTCTCTTAAAGGAAATTAGGAACTGTCTGCAATAGCATACTTCATAAGCACACTGAGGTGGCAAAGTCAAGCCCTCAAGACTGGGAACTGCCAGACTTATCCAGTTGCCTGTGTAAATTCAATTCTCTCCTTGCTGCATACGTGTCTACACATTGTGGTATAATTTAATTACCCCATTAGATACTGTTTTTTCCACAGGACATCACTCAGCCCACCAGCTGAATGCAGAAGGGAGCTGAATTAACATTGTACCAACAGCCGTAAAAATGCCATTTTCAACTTGCAGGTGCTTGACTTTGCAACAAAAGTTACATTCTTTTGACACAAATCTGAATAAAATTTGAATTATATAAACACAGATTTGAAGGAATAATGCAGCAAGAAAGGGATGAATTATTTATACATGACCAGCATCAATGCAATTAATAAAAATAGCAGGAGGTGTTAATATCTACACGGTTGATCATACTTTGCAAACACAAAGTCATCATCATCATAATTTAGGTATTTCAAAACATTTCACTAACCGATACATTATTACTTGTGACCTTAACCTTTCCAAGATAATCTGCAGAAACTGCAGTATAAGATAATGAAGACCAAAACAGAAAACTGCTATGGATTAAAATGTGCTGATTATTCTTCAAGTTAAGCATAATCTGAATAGGGAAAATATCTATCCTTGTGTAAAAAGTGAGTGGATGTCTTTCTAAGATGCGCTGGGGTTTTACTGGTATTTGTTTTACAAATATGTCTGTACGTAAAAGATGTAACTGCAAAAGAACCAGAAACTGACCCAAGAGATGCACTAATGTCAAAAGCTCCAGCCCTATGGCATAGTCAGTCATCCGGAAAATTGAGGCTATATTTAGTTCACATTTTCATGCTTTTATTAGCAAAAATTAGTTATGACTAAAACAATCCAGGCTAAATTTTTTATTTCAGATTAAATGAGTTTTTAACATGATATTTGCTTGTTTATGCACAGAAGTGAGTCCAATGTTTTCCCCAATTTACAAATCTCCTCCAAATTCAAAGCCATATAAGTGATGTCTCATCAAAGGGGTAGTTCCTTTTGTCTCATCATTTCTTTCTATGATGCATCATGTTGCTATTAACTGCACTACCATATAAAACGAATCATGAAAATCTAAATAAAAAGGCTCTCATTTGGAAAACAAATCCTCACTGTTCTGTTGTAATACAGAGTGCTGAATCCAAACATTTCCCTTCAGAGAACAGAACTCAGTAACCAATATATCTTTTTCCTTTTTTCTATTGCAGTGGATACTTTCAATCTCACAGGTTCAGCTACAAACAAAAAACTTGGTTAAGAAAAAATATTCATGAAGTAGGTAGATAAAGATATAATCATGTGATTATATCAGTTCTTTGTTTCTCATAACAGTGAACTGCTTATTTCTTTTCATTTCTGGCTCACTGCTCTGACTGAAGTTTTCTAACAGTCTCTACGAAGCCAGCACAAATTTCTAAACAAATAACTGGATTTTTTACTAGAAATAGAACTAAATTATATGGAAAGCCTTATGTCACAGCCATTCTACTTATTTCTTAAAATAAATTGTCCCATCTTCTCAGCCTCATTTAAAAAAAAAATCAATCTGAAGCACTGGAGACTGGATTCAGTCTTCATTAATTGCTTCCACACACTGCTGCTCCCTGGGTTCAGAAATTTGCCCTGTCAGCACCAAATTTGGAGTATTTCTCCTCAGCCAGCCCTGCTGCTTCCCTTTCCATTTCCCAATGTCCAGCCTCAACACCAGCTATCAGCCACACAGTTAAAAGGCCGGTTCTTTAAAAGGCCGGTTCTTTCACTGTTTCTAAAAACACAAGCAGCAAATTCACTCCTCTTTGAAAAAGAATCACTCTTTTGGGAAGCAAATTTAATGCAGGACATTAAGTAAACTGATGCTGTCATTAGTGCAAATGTCAAGTTCATTATAGCAGATGTTTCAGCTGAAGATTGCTACACATTAAAAGCTCAAAACAAATGTGCAGAGCATTCACCATTTGATTTAGTGTGTCTGCTTCCGAGCTTACACGATTGAGCCAGAAGTGGCTACGGGCATCGTTGCTTTGTCTGTAGCAGGGGCAGGCTTCTGGGTGGACATTCCAGAAACACATCCTGCACACAGTGGGACAAGGATCATTTCTATCTATGTAAGACGTTGGTGAAGTACAGGAGGCAAAAGCCACAGCTAATGCAGCTAGAGGCTGGAAAGAGCTCTAGTAAGGCAAGAGTAAGGAACCTCCTGCAACTGTATTGCACACATTGTTACAGAAACATCTTCATTTGGAGAGATGAGGTGGTGTGATTCTTGTAGACTGTATTGCTTTCTATAACCTTTACAGTTCTGGAATGGACCTGCCTTTGGTGTCTTCACACAGAGAACAGCAGGTGAAGCCAATTATCAGGAACCTGATTTCTGAGGCTCTTGTAATTCTCTACCCCTAGCTAGAGCACAAAATACTTTCCTGCCTTTCAGGCCCAAAGTAATTCACTGAAATAATAAATGCCAACAGCAATTTTAAAAAGTACAAAGGAAAAACTGTGGTCTAAAAAAATAAAATTAAAAAAACCCCACATGTGTTTTGTACAGCAACTCCTAAACCTCTTTCCTAAGATTATAATTCAGTTTTTTAATAGCAGTCTTAGCTTGATTCACAGGAACTTACAAACTGCAGCTGACTCTTCTAAAAGCACTAACAGTCTGAAACAGATGAATCAAAAAAACCCCAAAACCCTCTAGGTAAATGTCAGAAACCCACACTTCATGATCTCCCTCAGTCTTGCATAGGCCACGGTATAAAGGAGGCCGACAAATACTGCTTCAGTGAGAAAAGGATTTCATTATTGCCTTAGTCCCATGATTTACATGCAGTGTTCTTTTTTGTGCTTAAAAAGCCCTTCCTCTGCCCCTCCTGGAATAGGCCAGCCAGAAGCCATTTCAGACAACGATCAAAAACAGAAAATGTTTTCTTTGAGCATTCCATGCATAAAGAAGTGATTTAGGACCCTACATTTGACAATGCAACAAACATTTATACACAAAATGTGACTCAGTATCAAATATCTGTTCACAGAAAAAGCCTAAAGTAAGAAGCAGCAGAGGTACAAGGAAAGGTAAGAAAAAGAAGCTGTAATACGAAAACTTGGAGATGGGAGTTAAAGCCACAGTTCAAAAGCAATCTGCACTTAAAAAGAAAACAACCTTAAAATTTCATTTAACATATAATTTCAGCTGAGTGAAAAGATCTGTAAAGTCTTGCAGATATTCTTGCAAAGGTCTGAACATGTACTTGGCTCTTGTGAGACCAGCCTCACATGGAACCTTAAAATTTAGCTCCATGTTCTTGCAGATCCACTTGCAGCACCTTAACAGTTCACAAGTGAATGCAGGAATACACTTGCTACAGGAATTTCTTGCTATCTTAAAGGTTCACTGTTGTCAAATGTATATTTAATTGTTACTGTTCTACTAAGTCCATTGCATTGTCTACTCCACAGTATCTCTAAAAATTTACTCCAATTGAGGATTTTTTTCATGCAACAGTCCAATAAAAATTGTAATTTGATACATCCTTTACCAGTATAAGGATGTATCAAAACTAATCCATCCAGAGTGGAGTCAAGGATTTAACGTATATAATTCAGTTTTGGGAGAGTAAGAGAGCATGGCTGGATTTTCTTTTTACAAGGTGTATGCATTTATAGCACTGAAAAAAAAGAAACAATCTAATTTTATTTTCATAACTGAAAACAAGTTCTCAACTGAGCAGCTTTCATCGAGCCAGCACATATATCAAAATATCTTATTGATGAAAATAAGAATACTGCGTAATCAAACCCTTTCTTTTTCTCCTGAACTACTCTAAGATTTCACACTTCATAGCTGTATGAGCAGATGCTTCTCACGTGAAAAAAAAATTCCCACTTCCTTTTCTTCTGCTACAGAGATGACCTGCAAATAATAAATATTTAGGTTTGTTTTGAGATTTTTTTATCTGGTAGAGATGGGTTCTCTTGGAAGCTGCTCAAATCCCATTGATACTTTTTTCTCCAACAGTAGAGAGTCCTTTTGACCTGTTCATTCTGTCCTTGGAAATCACAACTGATCTACTTTAGATGCTGAAATTACTCAAGTCACATTAATAATAAAACATAATTTAGAATATGAAATACTTTGACGCTGTTCATTTGAATGAAAAACCACTGCATGAGAATAACAGACTTCATAATTTCAAGCTCGCCTCTCTTAAAAAAATCCAACACAGACAACTAAACCCCACTTAGTTAAATGTGAAATTCAAACATGATAAGAATTGGGTTACCTTTAAGGTGAAGTGGTTTAGAGTCACACTTTTTTCTGGACTGAGAAAAAGAATAAAAGGAAGGCTGACTTATCACTTACAAAGTGTGTGTGTGTATATAACTCTTTTTTTGGTGCATATTTATTTACTCTGTACATACTTTCCTTTAACCTTGCTACCGTGCTGGTTAAACCTTTCTTTTAACCTTGCTGGGTCTGAACTGTGTTCAGTTTTCACTGAAATAAAAGGACAGGGTATGCTGCAACCTTTCTCTGCTTTAGACTTCCCTGAGTGTAAAGATCCCAGTACCAGCTCTGAAGCTCTTGGGAAAATGCTTCTCTGAAAAAAATAATCACCCTTCTGCTTAAATGCCACACAAAGAGGTATGGTAGCCACAAACAGAAGAACTTTATACCTCTACAAATGTTTTTTAAAACACTTTGACAGGAAACTATCACCCATGGTGAAAGTACTTCTTGAATTAGAGATGTGAACAGAAGTCTTCCAGAAGGGATTCTTCTGTCAATGAATGAAAAGAGAACTTTTCTTAAGTAACATCTTAGGAGAACAAATAAACTGGCAGTTAATTTCCAAATGTAAGTGAAATTCAAATAACACTCTGGGGCTCTAAAGGAGACTGTAATAGAGACCCTGTGCTAAAAACAAAAACAGGGAAGGCAGCGGGGCGGGAAGTATTTGAAAGATCACTTAGGAGCAAAGGCTTTCTTCTCCCATCCTGCTGGAGGCCATGACCATAGATTCAAACAGCTGGTACATTAACGATGTAAGGACTAGATTAATGTGCCACAGCAGAACTGGGTCTATTATAACCAGGGCAGGGAAGAAAGGCACAGACAAGGAGCCTCCAAACAAATCCTTAATGGATCTTAGTGTTAGAAAATAATAAATTCTCCATGTATACAAGGTATCTGGATACAGCCAGAAAATTGCAGCCTACTTTCCAGACTCTTCCAGTTTGCATTGTCCTGCGTTTTGGATTTGTGCTGAACACAGAGTTAATAATATAGAGATGTTTTTGTTATTGCTGAGCAGGGCTTACACAGAGCCTATCAGCTATCCCATTCCCTATGTCTTTCCAAGAATCTTTCTCATGAGAGCTTGAGTCACTGGCAGGTCCTTGTATGAGTATCTCCCACAGACAGGTGCTCTAGGACAGGGCCTCATCACACGCAATGGCTACTTGGAAGACAAATGCCATCACTCCAAATGTCCCTCCCTTCCTCCTTCTTCTCCCCCTTTAATATACCAAGCATGATGTCATACGGTCTGGAGTACCCTTTTGGTCAGTTTGGGTCACCTGTCCTGGCTGTGTCTCCTCCCAACCTCCCATTCACCCTCACCTACAGCGTGGCTGTAGGAAAAGCAGAAAAGGCCTTGGCTCTGTGTAAGCCCTGTTCAGCAATAACAAAAACACCTCAATATTATTAACCCTGTGTTTAGGACAAATCCAAAACACAGGACAATTCAAATTGGAATAGTCTGGGAAGCAGGCTGGCAATTTTCCAGTGGCTGTTTCTTCATCTGCTGTTTCTGAAGCTGAAGTTTACCCATTGGCAGCATTCCTGGAGGTCATAACTGTAGTACCTTCAGTACAGGACACAGCTGCCTTTATGCTCTCACCTAACAGAGCATACTCAGCTGGTAGCTGTAGACATCATTAAGCTGTTTGTTCATTGAGAGAGTCCTAACTGTTCTGGAAAAAGCAGGATGCTGCTCTATGCTCTCAACATGTGAAGATGCCAAGCGACATCCACTGCATATTGGAGTCATCCTGGAAACAAGGAGTGCTAGTCCTTGAAATCAGCAAGACACCTAAGTGTGTGCCAGCCTGAGTGATAATGAGTGTCTTCCAAATGGGAGAGTTCCATGGGTAACACCAGAATCTTGAATGGTATGGAAACTCATTATGAAAATAACCAGATATAACATCAAAAGATTTTTTGTTTAAAATATATTTGGAAATTTTAAATGCTTTATATAATAGCATTTTTGCATGCATTAGAATGTGTTTTACTGGGAAACACTAAGGAATACATTTCTATTCCCTGACATTGGCTAATAATGAAGAAATAATTGATACTAATCAGTGTTAATGCCTGCTTTAGAAATCACAGACTAAATAATCACATTATACCATACAAACAATAGCCAACACTGTTACAGAAAGACATCTAGCACTTCAAATAAAAAAATTATGTGTACTTTCTAATAATTGTCTAATGAAGGATGGTTTATGCTGAATCAAAAAAAATAACCAATTTCATAATTGCATCATATAAACACAGTCATTGTGACAAACTGGTAAAATGTTTGGCAGAAATCTACAAACTGCAGAACCAGAACAGAGAGGGCATATGAACAGCAAGTGTTGATTGACCAGGCTGAAGAGGGAAGAGAGACAGGAGAGAATGAAACCATCTGCCAAGACAAGCCTGGGAAATGAGGGCTCACAGAAAAGAAGCAACATGAGCTCCAGAGATCAGAGCTCAGTGCAGAAATTTTTAAGAGCATACTGTACTGAAGTGGGTCAGAGAGTCTCCAGTATAGCTGCAATAAAAGCATCCTAATCTACAGTTAGGTCTTCCATTTAGTTACCGACTTAAAAGAACCAGAGCATTTGTTAGCTTACTAAAATTTTAACTTGTGTTTTGTCTTGCTGGGCCTGGGGATTGAAGTCTGAAGAATATTTTCTATTTTGATTGCTGTCTTTCTTCTATTGATTGAAAAGGGAACAAGCTCTGAAGAGAAGTTACTTAGGAAGTTAGACTTTAATACTGGATAAAGAGAATGCTTTCCTTCAAAGAATATCAAAATAAAATACTTCTTTATTTATTTGTAATTAGCAGAGGGCAAATTTTAAGAGTGATTACTGTATGCTCCAGAAGTGTCTGAAGTAAGCAGATAGCTACCATGACCCTCTCAAGAAATGTTGCAGCATTGGATTTCTGGTTTTTTTTTTTTCTTTTTTTCCCTGGATTTAACAAAGAAAAAGGGTCTGAATGGGATCACTGGAAGAAGCACTAATTTCAGTTATCTTCCATCCTCCACATCACTTTTAAGTCAAGGCTCACTTTGGCCTTTCTCCCAGACACTGACCTTTGATAGCTTGCTCTAAGATTCATATTTTGATAATACTGAGAGTCCATCCACTCAGAAATAAAAATCTACCAAATAAGCTAATAGCAAGTCAAGTTCCCACATGATTTTTTTTTTTTTTCATTAAGTTTCTAAGGTTTTATAATTATGCTTCAGTCATCTCCATTGTGAGACAAGCAAACAAAACAACACTTCCTTATACTGGAACAAGACTATCCACATAGCATGTGGCAGTAGCAGCTGTGCTACCTATTAAATTCCACTGAATTTAAATCATATCAAAATATAAATAAATATCTATATATTTCTTTTCCTGATATACTTAACAGCCCAAGTATAGCATCAGGATTTAAAAAATATGACATTTTTTCTTTCTGCAGAGAAATACCCAATGGAGAAAATGCCAGATGTGTTCAGTGACTGTGAGATATTTATAAAAAAACCTGAATATTTTGAGAAAGAATAAGCGGGACTTTTCAGCTGTTTCCAAAAAAAAGACACTTCGATATTTTGACATGAAGGTACCTGTTACCTAACCTGAAGAAAAATAGCAAAGTTGTCACAAGAAATGACATGCCTTTATCTGAAAAAATAACATTCAGATCAAACCTATTGTATTAATATTGCCACAGAACATATTATTACAATAGCTCTTGCAGCTATCCTGATGATTTAATAGGCTCTTAAAAGGCTTCCTAAAGTCTGTATGTTCTTCATATTTCCTCTTGTCAAAGAACTGAGCTAAAAAAGTCACCCAACACTTGCAACATAGGCAGAAGTAAAACAAATAATGTAAACTATGTAGGTATTCTGCCAAGATGAAGGTGAGACAATATTTGTTTGAAATTAATAAGTTCAATGAACTAGTAACTAAGTGAAAAGTAATACACCACATACTGAAAACGAAGACAGCTAGTATGAGCAACTGAAGGGTGTCTTTGCATGGAGGGTGGTTGGATTATGAAATGAGTGACTGAGACCAGCAATTTAGCTGATGTTCATTAGTTCAGGAAAGAGTTAGCAAACAACAAAAATGCAGTAAAAATTTATATATTTGTTTGCAACAGAGGTATACCAATCTCATTTATGTTCCATAAATTTCACTACTTTCTGAACTAGTTTCTTCCTAGCATGTACCAAGTTTCGGTTCTTATGAATTAGAATAAAACATGCTAAAATAGTATTAGCTTGTAAGTAAGGAGGGAAAATATACTACTGTCAGATATCACCTCACATTGCAAGGATAACCACTCTATCAAAAAAAAAAAAGAAGGGATAAATCAGGGTATGCTTTGAGGCTTCTTCTCTCTCTGCACATCTGGCAGCAATTATCTCCATAAGATGTATCTCTTAGAGGTTCCAAGGCTTCCTGGAGCATGGAAAGGAGATGCCACCGTGACATGATGACTTTCTGCTGCTGTTTTGGTATGACATAAGCATGAGCTGACTGATGTCTCAGGTGTTAAGCACTTTCAATTCCAGATATTCCTAAATAATTCTCTGCCTGGATACACTTATTTTGAACAATTGCTCTTTTCTGTTAAAATCATATTTCAGAAAAATATTTGAGCAAATATAGTTGTTACCAGATTAATTCCATGTTACTTATGCCTGGAAAATACAGAGATTGTGTTCATTTGGTACTCAGTTATGTGGCAAACCCTAGAAAAAGCCAGGTTATTATATTCTACAGCTTGATTCCATGTCTGCTTTTCTTGAAAACTGTTAGCAATTGAAAACCAGCATAAAATGAAAGGATGGGGAAATGATTGCTTCCAATCTAAAGCAATGCAACTCCTACCTAATGGCTTTGGGTTTTTTCTGTTCATCTAGAATTTGAACACCATTAGTTTCTGAAACATGAAAAGAAATTGAAACAAGTAGGCTTTATATTATCAGAACCTGTAATATATAAAAAGCCTTAAAATAAAGCCAGAATATTTTATAACTAATAGTAATAGGAAATGTCCTACTTGAACCACATTAAACCATTTTGGAAAGCATTTTATCAACCCTGATGCAGATCCCCAAATTATTCAAAATCTGAAAAATACGTAAGGAATGCAGTTAAGATATATACTTACTCTGAATGAAAATACCAGTAAATATTAATACTTGAAATGAAATACTATGAATGATACAATGAAAGTTCCCTCCCAAATCTTCCAAATACCTACAACAGGGCAAACAAAACAGTGGCCTGGGGGCTAACTTTGTATTGGGAGCTAGAAAGACTAGGAAGTCATATGTGTGTGTGTGTATATACACACTGTACATTCAACATATGCAGGCTCTATAAGACATAAAACCTGCTTATGATTATGAAATTTGATACATTTTCCTAAAACCCAAACTACAAATTAACTACACACTAAGCTCAGAAAATTATATATACTGTCTGGACACACACATATATAAAACTGAAAGCATGGCATCCTCCAAAGGAAACTATAAAGGGTTACCACCTTTAATAGTTATATGAAACTGAATCCAATCTGCAGTTGCAATGAAATCACTATCATACAAGACTATGTCACTGTATTATTCTGCTTATCACTTTGTAATAAGATCGTTTAAGAGAATTTTCTTGTTGTACAAGTAGCAAACCCATGGTTATTCCTCTGTGAAAATCTTTTGTGTTCATGGGTTAGGGCAGACAGGAAATACAGAATGGAGTTAAGTAGAATCAGTTATGAACTATGACAGTCCAAATGTAACTCTGAATTCTAAAACTAACAAAGATGGGGATTTTTTTTTTTTTTTTGCAATGGCAGGAAAAGGTCTTTGTTTGGTCGGTTTTTTAAACCAATGTCAAGCAATCACAGAATTTTTAGGGTTGGAAGGAATCTCTGGGGATCTAGTCCCACTCCACTGCCAAGACAGGGTGACCTTATGGGCATCCTAATGTATGTGATCATCATTAACATATGCCTCTGCTTTCCAGTTTTATTGTTTCCAAACCAACAGCTGAAAATTAACTGGGAGCAAGCTTTCTGTATTATCCAGCCACACAATGCATAACAAAATGCATATCTTCCCCATGAACTGAAAAGGAAGACTGCTCTAGGCAGGAGGGAAGAACATAGCACCACGGTTCTTCCACAAACACTTCAAAATGCAAACATTGCTTTATGTGCAGCATTTGACCTTTCTTACATAAAAGCAAATAAACTGAAGAAGAGGTAAAGCATAGAACTAACAAAAACATCAAAGCCCACAAGTTTAAATAGAAATTTGATAAAAAAGAATGCAAGTTTAATTCCTACACATTCAGCCTCAGGATAGGAAGTCTGCAAAAAAGCTGGTCTGTGAGACCTCAGATCATCAACCTGAACTCTGCATTGGAGGAAATCTTGACTACAGCAAACTCAGTTGAAAACATCAAAACCAAAGAAACAAACAGAAAGTTTGAATAAGAAGTGAATAAAGCAGGGTGTGCAGAAGGAGTACTACTTCTTATAAAGTCAATGTACCTTGACTACCCAGGACAGAACTACAAAGAACCTCTCATACAGTCTACATAAGAGTAGACTTAAATTCAAAAGCAGCAGTATTGGCAGATCTCTTTGTAAGTCACTTGGACTCACAACAGGAGGTTGTAGCACCTCTTTCAGCTCAAAATCAGCAGTCCACATTCCAGAATGAGAGGCTGCAATTTAATTAATGCACTCCAATGAAATCAAATCATATTTATATAAATTACTAATACAATGAAAAATGGTCAAAAATTAATTAGTATAAATATATTTCCATCAGAAATAGAAGTGAATGTCACAAGCTTTTTCTGACTCTTGCAGGAAGCTTCCAGTCTAACATAGCAAAATAAATAATGTGGTCTTTAAACAGCATTTTCCTCAAGACAATGGAAGCAGTCTTCTTCGAAACAACATAAAGTTACAGAACTTTCAGGATTACTGAGTTATAAAGGCATTAAAAAGCATATTTCAGCCTTCTTCCTGTAGTGTAAGTCAGGACATGACACACAGTTCTGCAGCAACTGGACCTCTCATGCTGCCCCCAGTATGCATCTTTTAAGAAGGCATGCTGACAGTTTCAAAAGGGACCAAATGAACCTGCCACAAAGAGATTTCAAAGTGGGCAACAGCAAAACAAGCCTCCAAAGCAAACCTCATCTTTCTCTCACTTTAGGAAAGGTTATTTCTCTCTCAAATGCTATTTTTATTTTTTTTTTTTTAATTCTAATGCAACTTCTCTTATGTTAGAAGCACTAGAAACCCTAGTGCTGACTAATAGCCTTCAGTGCAACTTCAGTACAGTGCAACTTTAAAACTGCAGGTAGTGGCCTAACTAGTGAGCTGGTGTATATCCTGCAGGGCTGTTACTGTTCTCTGTTGTTAGAAAAATTCAATTTTTAGTTTTAAGTATAAATACAAAATACATCACACTAAATTACTTCACAATGGAATTAGCATGTCTCTAATGCAGTGAAACAATAGAACATATGAAAGTTTCCATAAATGTGAACAAAACAAACTCTCTCCCCAGTTCTATATTTCATTTATTTATTGATAGCAATTTTTCCAATATTTTCTATAGCCCACTGGGGCCATGCAAAGTCAGTCCTTCTTTTTAACAGGAAAATAACATTTCTGAGAGATTTGAATTATGTCAGGAGATAAGTAATTCAAAGATTGCTTTATGACTGACACATATACACCCAGAGATGCAAGGAGATTAAATCCTGTGGCTACTTGAGGCATGAACCCATTCTGTGTCAATCTTCCTCCATTTGTTTCCGGAGACTGACACTGAGCATTGCTCACAAGTCAGAAATGCATCAATCCTTCAGAGAAACGGGAGAGAGAGCTTTCATTTGCATTCACTTAAATAGATGAGATCAGCAATGAATTCCATCGGAAATGAACACTTCTGGGGATGCTGCTTTTATTACCTCTGCAGTGAAAAAGGATGGCATTTACAGAATGGTCCTCTGAAAAGCGAGTGCACATATCATTGCAGGCACATAGTGTAGGTACTACCACTGTTATGTGCTACTGCATCCAGTTTCTCCACTCTTCTGAAATCAGAACTTACAGCTCTAATTCATAATAAGGCTAAATGCTTACTTGGCTGAATAGTGCTTTTATGGCCAACATTTCTGGTTGAAAATATATCCCACCAAATAATCGGCTACTGGTTCAACCTCCCCAAATGTTGTTTCCTATAATGTATTTAGAATTGCATGCATTTCTGCACTACATAATTCTTCAGTTGCCTTGATGGATTATAGGATAACAATTCCCAGTATCTGCCTTCAATAAAAATGGTAATAAATACTGAGTATGCTGAGCAAGTTTAATATTTTGTTTCAACTTATTGTTGTAGGTAATGCATTCACTGCATAGCTCAAGTCAGGTAAATGAGCTGGAGTGTTTCCTAAACTGGTTTCCCAGACAATAGAGCTTCATGGATTACTGCTCTTCAGTTTGGATTTTTATTTCAATTTCTTTAAAAATGTACTGAATAAATTTCTAGTCTTTTTAATTATTAAAAAATATTACAATTTTGCAAGGGAAAAGTGTTTAATCGTATCTGATGATAGGCTTAAAGAATCACTTGATTCTGATGACCTACTAAGTGGGTCTACCACATAAGGTTGATTTCTGTAATGTAATCACACCTCTTTTAAAAGTGATAACATGTTCATCTCTGCTATTTTAGGTGTCAGACCTTAAATGCATTTCTTTATATCTTCCGCAAATAGCCTTACATTGCAAATGATACTAACACATTGAAAATTTACTGTTTGGTTATGTTTTGCTTTGTTTTAGATATGGGCTTACCAGTGGTTGCTGTCAATTCATTTAGTTTTGCAATTCAGTTCCTCGGGTTTCCGTGGTTTTGCAGTCATCTATTGTATATCTCACCCTTCATCTTATCTCTTGCTTTCCTGCCTGGTAGGACAACCTCAGATACTTCATGAGTCCTGACACATAATAATTTTTTCTTTGGCTGCTCATCTAATCTCCACCACACTTAGTAAAAACCATAGAATTAAGCATAACCTTCTTTGTCAAACCTTTCAGGTATATCTGAAACCTTTTTTATCCAAAATTCCCAAAATTCTTCTAGACTTCTGATACTCAGCATGGTATATATTTCTTCATGTATCCTTTCTTCCCCTTGTAACTGGGCTGTGTTGTTGCGCCACTTCCTCACTTCCTTTGTCGTAGCACAAACATTTATAAAATTATTTTAGAAAATTAACAGAAGTTTCCACTACTACTTAGGGACCAGAAAGAAAAATTACACCAGTATTACAAAGCTAAACATCTTAGTACATTCAGAAGAAAGGCACTGCAGTTTTCACTATTTATAAAGAAGAAGGGACACTTCCATAGAGAATAATTTTTCCAATGATATACATTCGACTGGTCACTTTAACTTATTTATTGCCATTTATGGTCTTTGAGACATTTTTGCTATAAAATTCTGACAGTGGAAACAGTAAGATGCTTTAAAATTGGATTGTTTCTTCCTTTCCTGAAGCTCTGACACTTTAAATTAGATGTGCTTAAACTGTATAATAAACACACTGCTGCAAGATAAATAGTAAACAAAGACTCAAAATTACCATCTAGGGTGATGAAATTAAAGCCGGAATGCAGGTTATATGATACTGTTTAAAGAGGTGTGCAGCTACTATTTTCTTTCCTTAAACATACTTGCATACATTTATTTGTTTTGTACACACAATTTCCTGCATACCATGAAAGATACAAATGAATAGATTGCTATGTTAAAGATGGAGAGGTAGTACAGTAAAAATATTTTATAGGATAATTTGGGATGAGCTGCATAAGAAACAAATCATGAAGTCAGAGCTCTGGTATATCACACACACCAAATATATGACAATAAAACTTTTATATGCTTCCATCGTACTGTTTTATGTCAAATAGTTAATAGGGAAAAATGGTATTAGAAATGTTTTTGCAGTTTAAAGATGTTTCATTATTGGTATCCTTTTTTGTGTTAATTCTACCATAAAACTAGAAAGTGGGGGGTTTTTTATGTCTCTTTATAAGAAGTGTAACCTCATCAACCAAAATCTGCCAACATTTACACACGTTATCAAAATTACCTAAAATAAAGTGATGCCAATTTATACATTATCACACATAGATATCTTGGTTGCATACAAGGAGATCAGAAAACAAGGATGATACAGAAGCACATCACCCAGTAAAAGACAGAAACCATGGGTAGAAGGAAATTTCCACTCATTGGCAGATAGAGTAGATCTGCAAGGTAACTTAGTTTTGTCATTCTCTCCCCATATTTCTTAGGCTGGGAAAGGGAAAGATTAGAAAGGACAATTAGTTTCCTAAACTGGTTTAATGGGTAACAGATGTTGGATAGGAACAGGATTTCAAAGACCTGGAATGGACTGGGAAAAGCAGAAATGGAAGCAGGAAAAGTGGCTTGAACTGCAGGAAACTAATAACAAGAAAAGCAATACAAGTGAGGAAAACACTGATCAATTCATTCAGGAACAGCACTGAAAACTGGACTCCACAAGAATGGGAATCACATCCATACCTCTATGCATGGAAGGTATATCATTTTGCACTAGCTGAGAAGCTTCCCCAGGACAAAAAGGATTTTATGTGTTTGTAAGAGAAAAAGGGAGAGAGAAGAAGAGGGAGAGAAAAAGTGAGAGGGAAAATGAGAGGCAGAGAAAATGAGGGGGAGAATGCTGGCTCATGGAAAGTCAGCGGCTTAATTTTCACTAAATCAAAGGAGCCAATGTTTTACCTGAAAAAAATGAAATAACAACCTGCTCTGTATATGAGGGAAATGATTCATTAGTGGAACAGCTACTTTTGCTGCTTTATTTAGTCTAAACGAGGAGACAAAATTGCATTGCTCTACTGTATTCCTTATTACTGATTTTTTTTTAAACACTTTACTTTCATTTCTTCATCAGGCTTTTAGAATTCATAAGAAAGCTTCTAGGAATTGTAAATGCACTGAATGTTGCTCCAAGGATACATAAGGAATTAAATACATACTTTTGCTTCAGTAACTCCTCAGATAATTGTCTTCTTTATCTTTAAGCTTGTACTGGTGTTATTTTTTTAGGATGACCAATTTTATTTACTTTCATGGGGCCTTTGCTGTCATAATGCAACTCTGTTTTTTTCATTTCTTCTCCCATCACCCATAAAAGCCATGACTCACAGGAACAATACTGCATCCCCTAGAGTATGGAGGTTCATCTGTGATGAAAACTGTAACCAGATATGAAGTATTTAAGTTTCCCTCCCACATTTTCAACCACAATTAGTGAAAAAGCTTGAAAAACAAAAAGAAAATAAGAAAACCCAGAATGGTTTATTAAATAGCTGCGTGACCTTGATAATTACAAATATAAATGTATTACAGATGACATTTCAGAGAATCAGAGCTGTATTTAGATAAAATTTAGATTTAGATAAGTAGAATTAAAATAAAAGCAAAAAATACTGGCAAGGAACTACATCCCACCTTTCTATTGAGGAGGTGTGTTTGGTATTTAAAAATAAAAAAAACTAAAAAAATTTAATTTAAAATAAAATATTTTAAAATATTTTTTATTTTTAAAAAAATGCTATTTTAAAAAATTTCCAATGCCTTACATTCTTCCTTTACAATTTTATTTTCCTGACACAACATTTTCAGTGTCAAAAAAGGATTCACAGATATGGTGTCCCAATTTCCCATTTCTTAATCCAGTAATTTCACTATGTAAAGTGTTAATTAGATCCCAATTTCTGCTTTTTTTTTTTTGAGACAATACAAATATTTTCAAATTATTGCTCTATTTCTGTTATTAATTATAAAGTACATAGTCTCTATTGATACTTCCTTATAAATGTAGTCTAGTAGAACAATGAATACCATGTTTTTCCTCTGAAGAAAAGGAAGGAAGAAGGTAGGAAATACCCCTACTATCCTTGACCTTCTGCTTATTCAGCTACAGGTTTTGGTAATGATGTTCTGTATGCTAAAAATTTTTTCACCAAAGCAATTCAGAAAGGTGATGAATGAAAGATGTGGGCTGACCTTTCTTTTACTGTCATGATTTAGAGACTCATAAAAGTTATTATTCACTGTCACCACTTTAACAACTACAGCTTTTTTAAGTCTTTGCTTACACATTTTCTCTCCTGCAACCTAAAGATGGATCTAAATTATGAAATGGACAGCATTGTAAACATATGAATTGGGTTATACTCATGACAAGAGGAAAGGATTCAACAAGCGTCTACCTAATGCAAGTATGTAGGTGGAAAACAAAAGGCACATCTACTATTGGGGCAATTTTCAGGATAATTTCATTCTGAAACACTATATATGTCCTGAAAAGAACTAGAGTGTTCTGTCGGAGGAGTTTCTTATAAGCATACTGTATTTCATGCAAA
This sequence comes from Falcunculus frontatus, assembly GCA_013398115.1. NCBI lineage: Eukaryota > Metazoa > Chordata > Aves > Passeriformes > Falcunculus > Falcunculus frontatus. Next base: position 401,413 of record VZRV01005920.1, on the reverse strand, counting down.
CGGTATTGCAGTTTCTGTATCGGACCCAAACAAAGCAACTGCTCTTTCAAAAATGAATTTTGCAAATTTCACTTAAATGGCCTCAATACAGATAATTTTAACTGCCTAAGAGAAAGGAAGTTTAAGTAAAATTCATCTGTTGCCTGAACATGTTCGCACATAGAGAAAGTAATAACAACCATCCATGGAATAAAAATTAATTCAATAGATTCACAATTTACTGAAACTGTCAGGAAAGGGGAAAACAAAATAAACTCATATTTATAAATCTAGAAATTAATCTAAAAGGCAGTACAGGTCATACAAAAATATTATGAGTCAGTAAGACTCCTATAAGAACATTGGCACCAGCACCCCTATTCCAGGAACCAATGAACCAGACTAAGCAGACAACACAGAATTCATCTAGGTACCAAAACCTGGACACATCTAGAAGTTAAGACCACTTTTGTACTGAGTGCACACTGAAGAAATTTTAAAAAGAAAACCCTGCCACAGTTTGTCCTCAATCATCAGCAGGCCAACAAAAACACATTAAGAAACATCAGAAGAATCAAGAAGGACCCAGAAAATTTCAAGGTCATATTAGAATCTGTAGCCCCCATCAGAAATGGCCCATTAACTTTTGGAAATTATCAAACTACTTTAAGATAATTTACCCCTCATTTAGGTGTAGTTAAATATTTTTCATAGTCTCCTAATTCTAGGAAAAACTTAGTATAAAAATAATAGAACAAAAATGTATTTCAAAGATGAATGGAAATGTGTTTCGGGGCTTGAAAGGTCTCATCTATAAATGCATTTAGCTCTTGATCTGCCAGAACAATTAATAAGCAATGTATCCTCTTAAACAACATGGAAAATCTGTAGACCTGAGCTATCCCTGACTTAATATCACAGTAAATATGGCTCTGTGGTACTTTCCACATGCATTGTGAGCGTGTAATATCACGAGGCCCAACACAAGTCTTGGAAAAATTTATTGGACACATCTCTGTTGTCACAGTGAGTCTGAAGCTGTCAAAAGAACCAAGGGTGAGCAGTCTTGTCATCCTCTCACTTAGCCAAGTTCACATTAACTGGCAACATAGATGTAGCATCTCTAGACTTCCTCATTACTATAATATACCTAAGTATAATTCAGCTGGCTTTTCCTGTTTTGAAGAAGTACAATACACATCTCTTCCAGCTTTACAAGAAATAAAAGACCCACAGATCAATCAATTATTGACCAAAAATACTGATTTAAACATGCACACACATAAAATGACTTTTTCTCTTTGAATTTCACATATGATGATTGATTCAGTCAGTATGTCTATGGGCAATTCTCTACCAATAGCATTTAAGCACACAAATGTTGGCTCAACAGTATTCTGTAACCCACAAAACTGCTGAATATCAAAGTTGTTTCTGTGAGTGATTTGGTATCCTATATATAAAATTGTAGATTGTAGCACAAGGCAGTAACTGTGTCAAAAGACCCAATCTAATCTTAGGATTCAGTACTTTACAATTAAACATGGGCTTTTTTGCTGGTTAGGGACACATTTTGCACTGTGCCACCTGGTTTCTTCTTTGAACCCTCAGTAAAATGAAACAGGGTAATATAAGAACTGCTGGAAGCTCTTGTACTGGGCTGTGCTCAGAGAGCAAGAAAGCAGCCATACATTTATGTCCTTCTTTGATGAAATGCAATATTCCATTGTTCAAGTACCTGTTCCTGCTAAAAAACCCACCATTTCTCCCCTACCACTTCTCTCTTCCCTTCTCTGCATAGATGATCATCTGTGTTGCTACTCCAATTGTGCTGTTCCTTTTTACTCACTTTCAGTTAGGTTTATGAGCTCACAAACCAGTGTTACCAATAACTTCTAGCCGTGCTTGTTTCTTGAATGTATGTATAAATTATTTTAGGCAAGCACCTGTATGGATGGATGCAGTCAAAGCCAAATTCATATGAAACCTATGCTCCAAGCATCAAGCCTATGCTGCAGTCAAATGCAAGCTAACACTGACTCAGAAGTTATCTCAGGGGAGCACTGCTGTTAGCACAAAGCTAACAAGTCCTGCTACTTACCACATGCTTAGTCTTTCTCTGTTTCAAAGAACAGTATTTTCTAGCTTTACCTCATATAGGAAACACTGTCAAAAAGAACTGGTACAGAATTGGGAAACGACTTAATTCTATCCCTGCTTTGCCACTGACTGTGGACAAGCTAAGTTACTGGTTCCCATCACATCATTTGTCTGCTTTATTCATTTGCACTGTAAGTTCTGCAAGGCAGGGAATCTCTCCTGCAAACTGTTTGCAAAGAGCTCTTTCACACAAAGGGACTCTGAGTTCTCCAAGAAAGAGTAAGTCTGTACTAATATAATACTACTGCGATTACCAGTAGTAAATTTCAAATTGCTTGCACTGAGCGAAATTGTTTCTCAATACATATTACATATTTTACTACCAGAAGCTTTGTTAACTAATTTTGCCATTCTCAGAGGCAATGACAATACTGTAAGCAGTCACCTCCGGTTAGAACACTTCAGATCCCTGATATGCAGCTACCTCCTCTTTATTCTGTTGGTGACTCTGTTATGGTTCTGTTCTTCTTTCCATTTTAGGATTGCTACAAGAAGATCATTCCACTATTCTCCCATACTCATGACAACCTTCTGAAAGAATTCCTATTTTTGAGTCTATATTAATTAATTACTTCTACTCATTCCAAAGTGAACTGTAATCAGCAGGGAGCTCTTAATCATTCTTCAGAATGTTTAGCACTCTTAAAGTGACATCATTTGCTAGGCTTTTAGGAATCAGCTTATTGCTCTAATTCCTTCTACTGAGATTCGAATTTGCAGGTCTCATTCTTTATCCAGTCATTACCAATTTTTGCTTACCATGGCTCTAATTTCACTACTTGTCCCTTAGTCACTAGCTTAGATACTGATCTTCCCTGTGCTCAGTGGAATCTGTGCCTAATCTTCCTTTCTTTTTTCAAGGACAAAACACTTATCTGCGGTACCAAATTAAGTGTCTCCACACATATTTCACTCCTATCCCTCCTACAATTTTTTTACTGTTGTTGTTGATATCAAATTACTTATTTAAGATCTCGACTTGGCACTTTCTTTCTTAAAATAATTTCTCTTTAACGTCTGTCCATTCCAGCTTCATTTATTTTTTATGAGTCTCAGCTACCAGAAAAGATTTTTCCTTCTCTCCAAACAGGAAAACAAACACAGCTTTCACATTCTCAGTCATGTTTTGTAACGGCTGCCTGAGATTCTAAGGTAGCTGTCAAGCCAAATCTGGTTGTTCTGTGAGCTGTGAAACCAATAAAGTTTGCTGTCCTGGAGTATTTCCTACATGCCTGCCTCATACTACTGCAATTACTCCAGCTTTTCTCATGTCCTCTATAATCTCATTATCTGTAATACCATCAGTTCTTTTTCCTGACCTCTAGATTCTTCCACAGTACCTTGGGCAAATAAGTTCAAAAGTAATTTACGAAAAACGGAAGGAAAAAATGTTTTTTCCAGAAATTCTATGCTATTATAAAATGAAATAACTTTAAAGCATCAGCTTTAGAATAGAATTTTTCTTATTTTGCATCCAAATCCATAAATCTAGAAAACAAGAGTTAGTTAATTTGCTCATATATGAAATTACAGAGGCAACATAAATGCCAGCAGTTAGTATTTCACTAGCACCCAAGTTTTTATTAGCTTCTTATGCAAAAAACCCAGACAGCTTTCCACAGGAACCCAAACACCTCAAATACTCAACTCTTTTTCCTGTGTTGACAAATTTCCACGATAAATAAATATACATACACAATTAAAAGAGAGAAAAAAAGGAAACAGAGGAACAAAGCAGAATGTATTCAATCAAATATCAAGAATAAAAGTGTAGTCGATACATACTGATGATATTAATCACTGCAATATTTAAGACACCTAAACACAGAAGTATGAATTGTACCATCCGAAACAGCTTTTGCATTTCCCATCTGATTTAGAAACCAAGAGTCACAACAATGAATCTATATCCATTTTACTAAACAATAGGAAGTTTTGACTAGACATGATAATTATGACATTCCAAGGAAATTACATAATCAGGAGGTCTGTATATCCGGAACTCAATTTTTAATTTGCCCTGGCAACAGACTGTATGTTGTAGCTAACAACAAACTTGGTTGCAAGTGTCAAACTGGGCTGAAAATCTGTGTTTCATGCTGACACAAAATGGCAGTAATACCAACACCTGCAGCTTGCCAGGAAAAGCAAAGCAGTTCAAAAGCTTCTGACAAAACAATACAGACACCCCAATCTAGCAACTGGAAACGGACAACTTCTACAATTCACATGATTGTTTTTTATTCTCACACTTTCATATATGTGTTTTTGCATGCATGCGGAGCACACTGCAGGTATGCATCAACACTATTCACAGCTGATGCACTGGAGACTGACAGCAATTCACATTTCTACACCTTCCTTTGTGTGCTGCAACTCCCTAAAGCCCTTTGCAAAGCAACAAATACCATACCCAAGGAGAAACAGTGATAGGTCATCAATACAGTAGTGGCTTTCTGTACTCAGGCTTAGCAGCCATTCTGAGTACAACAATATGTCTGAAATATGAGTACAAGTTAATCTGAATAGTTCCGCCTGTGAGGGATCTTTTATGCAATCACCTGCTGTTGCCTTTTCTTGGTCTTAAAATTAAAATCAGACATGGTTAAAGGGGAAAAGGGGTTTATTTTGGTATTTATTTAAGGATTCTTAGATGCACCACAATGTCCAGGTGGAATGCGCCGAAACGTACATTGAAATGCACACGGATGATAGATCATGTACATCATTTATAGGCTTTGAAAATTAGCATATTTATTTGAAATTTCCCTGTGGGAGACTTGAAAGAGCCCTCTATCTTGTGGAATTTCTCCCTGGATGGGCCTATCTTAATTTACAAGATGTGTTTTAGAATGCGACTTTGGTTTCTATGGCTCTCTGATCTCTAACTGCAAAGCTTCTGGGATGTTTGGTCTCCTGGCTTAACGGAATATTAGGTCTATGATAGTTATCAAACTTAATTACAAGTATGTGGGCTAAAAGCACTAAGGATACATAAAAACTATATAAAAGGGTATATAAAAGGAGTATAAGAGGGGGTATTTGGAAAAGGCAAAAAAATCATCACGGCATCACTACACCTACTACAGGTTGTATCTGCAGCTCTTTGATACCACTGTAGAAGGATGGCAATTTCATTAAACCAATATTTGCAGTCTGCTGAGAGGCCAGTAGGTTTCCCCAACTTTCCCAGTTGCCTTAAATGTGTGATCTTATGCTAAACCATGTCTATTGGAGTGAACTGCCAAATGTACACACCGGATAAACAAAACTATTTATAAAGCAACTGCAGCTGCACTGGTAGCAGTAGCAAAGAGCAACTTGAACCTACCTTTCAATGCTTCCTGCTGCTCACTACAGTTGAACAGCCCTCTGCATTTATTGAAGAGAACAGTTCGCTAACCGTCAGGAGCTGAAATTCAGATACCTGCTTATAGCTGCTCTTCTGTGCCCCTTGCTCCTCTTTTAGCTTCACACATTTATGAGTTCAGTGGTTTGGAGAACACTTCTGTGGGCTTTCTGATCTGGAACCGCTCCTCCAGCATCACATACCTGTGCAGGCACAGCAGCGCACAGCGCAGCAGCAGCCATGTAGCTATCCTCCAGGGGTCACAATTGGGTTACAAATTCTACAAAATGTGATGACTGTGCAGCCTGATTTAGAGCAATTTATTCACATCCTTCTTCATTAAGATTCAAATGGAATAAGTAAGATAGAAATTGAACAGATACAGAAATTGTGCATGGCTTGCTTCTGTAGTCAGTAAACATTTATTCACTAGGCACAGCTCTCTCTCGTGCTCTCTCTCTCATATTCTCTCTCTCTTTCCCTACCCTTCCTGCTTGCTGTTTTAATGCATAATTAAGAAGGTCAGAATTAATGAAGCAGTGTGGAGTAAAGTTCAAGGAATCCCCAGGCACTATTTATTTTATTAGATCTCAGGCATGAACATCAGATTGGCAGCATTAGAGGCATAGGCAGTGTAGCTGGCAGCCATCCAGGGAAGAAGCTACCAAGGGATTCTTACCTGCAGTGTCAAGTCATTGCTGAGCTCCCTCCCCGCAAAAATCACCCGCAGCTGGTCAGCTGGAACTCCCTGTCGCTGGGCAACTGCCTCCTTCAGCTGGAAGATGCTGGCATCTGAACCAACCTCCACCGGGAAGCCATGGCTGGAGTTGAACCTGACAAACACTGAACAAGAGCAAAAGATCTTTTTAAGCGAGCATTTCTCATGACATGTTTATACTAGAATGACAGCGAGAGGCTTACTCTTCAATTACAGGAAGCATGTACTATTTTCAGAGAAAAGCCATTAATACTCCAGTGTAGTATTTTTAACCCCCTCATGGAATAGTGAGTGATCAATAAATAAAACCCATGTGTTTCCCCTTGGCAGTGTTAGAAATGATATAGAGCATTTAGAACCAAAAGAAACCCGGCTAGGCAGCTGTCCAAGTAGTTGCTACCTGGCACAATAGATTTTCAGTTCAGTCCTAACCTTTAGAGGCACAGGGCACATGCACTTTCTGTGCCCCTTCTGCACTTCCCCAACACACATTACAAATAAATGCAGGAAACTGAGGTATGCTCTAGAGCCAAAATACATTAAATTAAACAAGGGAAAACAATTCCTTGTTACAAGGTAAAGCACAGTCATATAGACTGGTTTCCCACAAACATAATTCTACAGAAAAAAATGATGGAGAGGAAATCACATGCTAGAAGAAATCAGAACCACAGAATTCTGTATCTGGGAGTGCTGTATTACAGCACAGTCTTTTCAGAGTTCACTAAAATATCTGCAGTACATAACTCCTGTCAGCATCCACCTTCAGTGCAGAAAATCACTACTGCACCATATCATTTTTAGAGCTGCAGCAACTGGTTTATACACCCAGAGAAGCCTGGCAAACAAACTCATAAGCTTCCTGCCATTCAGCTGGCAGAGCTGTTTTTCATAAGGAGTCTGAATGTGCTCGTTGAGCCCTTGGTCAGGGGAATGACTGCAAGAACTATGAAACAGGAGAAAACCTCATTACATCCGTATCAGTCACGGAGATTGTATATACAGCAGACATGTTCCCAGTGGACTGCTTCGACCAATACCTTCACAGGCAGGAAGCAAAGGAATTAGCAAAACCCAATATAAAACAAAAAATCATTTATATCAATTATACCTGTCACCTAAACTGCTTGGGTATTGATTACCAGAACCAGTCTTTTTAATGATTTATTTCCCATTCCCACTACAATGTTTCAGCTGAAGATGTTATTCCTTTGCATTTTTGTTGACTGACAGAAGCATAAGCTCAAAAGTACTTATAGCATTTAAAGAAATAACTATTTTTAAAACTAAAAACAGGAGTTTTATGATTTTTTCAATGTGCAGTCTACTTGACAACTCCAAAGGTGTCAGATCCTTTAAGAATATTCCAATATAGCTGAGGTTGCTACCATTGTTTTTCTCAGCCACCAAAGTTGTAAGTATTTGCAATTTCACATCTTCAGTTCAGATCTGGCTAATCTTTAAGGGATAAGACCATATTCCAATAAAATTAAATGCAACATTTTAAGTTTTGCACTTGAAAGTACCCTCTTAGTGTACCAATATGCAGGGTAAGATTGCACAATGCAACTGCTTAGGCAGGTGCCCTTCAGTGTGTTATGCAGCTTCCTGCATTTCTATTAAAGGGCGTTCTGGAAATAACCAAACCTTGCAAGCTGTATTCGGACTGTTCAGAAGAATCAGTGGAATTTGAATTTTATTTTAATTATGGATTGGAGACCAAAGGAGTATGTATATGACAAAAAGTAGTTACAGCCAATGGCAATTGACCATTTCCCATCTTTCCAGGAACACACAATGCTCAACTGTAAATAACATTATCCCTGCCAATAGGAAAATATATAGTTACATCAATGGGGATTATACTTTTTAAATATGCAACACTGTGACTATGTATGTCAATATGTGTATTTCAAGATATTTATATAGATATGCTCACATACACACATAAAATGCACACATGTATATCTCCAAAGAGCTCTTCCTAACTAATACATAACCCTCTTTCTCTTTAGTCTTGCAAAAGCCAATGCTATTGGTTTTGGAAATGAAAAAAAAAAACAAACCTCAGCAGATGCAGGGACTACAAATCAATGATAAAGGAAAGTGCTTGATAAAAGAAGTATAAGAAAGCACCATTTAAATTAATTGTACACTGGTATTTATTTTTAAAGATGGTATAAACTCAACACACCTACTGAAAATGTAAGTCAAGTTCGACATCAAGACTCCCAAACCCTTCTCTCAAATAAATTTATTTTTATTCACTTAAAACAGGTATATTCTCTTCCTCCCAATGTGTATGAGATATCAGAAATTTACTCTCCCAATTCTTACCACAAGCAAACATGGGAAATGAGTGTGAGTGCATCATTTTGCACTTTACAGCACAGAAGCCTAATGAGCTAACTCAGAAATAAATGCTAAAATGACAAATTTGCTTGCTGGAAAATTCTAAGCCACAAATACTTTGCCCTTAAGCACTTTTATTCTATTATATAGTCAGCTATCCAACAACTCTTTTTAATGCAAAGGAACAGAAGAGACCTTTGCTTACTTGCACAGAGCATAAAAAGATTGAATACAAGCCTTCAGTCTGTGGAATAAAACCAGAATTTCATCAGTGTAATATTTCAAACTGTCTTTTTAGGAAAAATAAACTTATTTTCTTTTTGACATTTCACCTCAGTAACTAAATAATCAATATCAAGTTGATATTGTTAACAACACATGTTATTCAAGAGATCACAGGTGAAGTTGTGCAGACCCCCCAGACCTCTTCTAAAGAATACATATATTGAAAAGATTTAGAATTTAAAGTTTGTGTACTGGAATTTAAATAAATATTGACTTAACTGAAGATTAGAGAATTTACCTGAGGCCTAAATTGCTGGCAGAAATCCAAAAGAAATAAATAGAGCTACTCAGACACAAATACATGGGGCAGGTGTGTAGGGGAGTTGCAGAATTTCAGTGAAGGTTGGAATAAACCCTGGGGGAAGCCACCCCTGCCAGAATCTCGACAGGCCACATTCCAGAGCCCTGGGATTCAGCAGCCTTTGGCAAGTCATATCAAAAGTTCTAAAGCTTTAATCCCCACTGTTATTAATCCAACAAGTTTTCCAGTTCTTAATGGAGAAGATCAATGTAAAATATTGGAGAAGCTTAGGCCTTGCCTGTGAACAAACTGTGAAGGCACAGTCTTGATACAGAGAACCAAAGCAACGGAACTGTGGCAAGAATGAAAGGAAGTTGTAGACATCTTTACATTGCTGCATGCACAACACAAATTTCCTTTTTAGTTTTCACATGAAACAGCCAATTCTTTTCCTTCCTAAAGGAATGAATGGCACAATCCTGCTTTGCTGCACACCAAACAAAAGCTACAATATAAAACATATAATTTGTGGCAAAAGAATGAAAATATTTAAATTTTAAGATCTTAATCAATAAGATCTATTTCTCTATTCTTCCTATGGAGAAAAAAAAAAAAAAAAAAGAACGTCACAAAAGTTTAACCTAAAGACAGCGTAAAGTATGGGAAACTTTTTTATTTTTTAAAGCCCTGTCCCTACTGAGGTCAGGCAAGAAGACCTTTGAAATGTTATTTTCCTAAGACTGGGGTAAAAAAAATCTTGTGACAATATCTGTCTGTGGTGATCAGATCCTCTTTGCCTCAGCACATGACTTGAGAACACAACTCTTCTTAGCTCAAAAACCTACATCTAGATTATTTCACACTTGAAAGTATTATCCCTTCCTTTTCAGTATTAAATTTTTCTCATAAACTGTGATTAATAATTGATCCAGTACAGCTAACAGCTTAGTACAGATGAAAAACAGGAAAATGCACAGAAAGTATAAATAAAGCAAGAGAAGGTAGGAATTGAGACAACATAAAATCCTTGCCTCTTGATAAAGTACTGTAGAAATGTTCTGGAAGTCCCTCTATTACCACACAACTGTGCATCACCTCTCAAGGCACAGGATGAAGGCACCTGTTCCAAGTATCTTTTTTATTCCAGTGAATAAAATAAAAACATATAAAACATATTTTTTCATATCCCTGGGGCTTTTGCATCTTCAACCACACAAGATATTGTTCTGATATTTTAATTTAGACTCAATTAGCATTAGATACATTTGTAGACATTTTATAAATCCCAGTGAATATCAGTTGCTGCCTGGAATTTCTAGAACCTAAACTGTAGAAATGCAACTGTAGGATACATGCAGTGTGAGAAACTAGCAGCAGAGCACAAGATAACGGAATGACACTAAATCTTATTCCACGACTTTTTATTGTTATTTCCTAGTGCTAGGGGAACTGAAAAAAAGGAAAAGAAGTACAGCAAAAGACCAAAGAGAAACAAAAAATGGAAAAATATGAGTTGAAGAGACTCTGCAAGCTGAGGTCAGGACTGAAAAGGAATAACTCAGAGTTGTGTCAGGCTTGTATTACACAACCAGTCAGTACATCTTAGGGAAAGTCCAATCAAATGGTTAAACAACTTCGTGCAAAGTTCTCTGATCTTTGTCTTTCCGCAGCAACTTAAGCAGCCTGGAACTGATATGGTCCTTTTCTTCACATATCTGTGCATTTAGGTTCTGCACTGAAATAGGGGACCTTCTCAACACCTTCAGCTCCCAAGAGCACTGGAGAGCAGGGTAGCTCAGTCAGCTCCACTTTAATTTCTACCCTACTTCCACTATATCAAGTCCCACTTTGGAAGCTGTCACTGTCACAAAGCTCTGGCCAATTGGCTTGCCTGATTTTTTCCTTGACACAAACATGTGATAAAATAAAATTTCATCATCATTGGAATAAGCAGTCCCCTAGCAATTCATGAATCCCTTTCATCAATTAGCAAAAATATCCTTAGGACTCTCCAAGAAAACTCTCAAACAGATGTCTTTTCATCAAAAAGTTGCCAAATTCTGACAATTTCGAGCCAAATTGAGATAGCAGGATCCTGAGTCTCGATGCCCTTGCACTGAACATTCTGCCAACAATTCCCTTCTTCTTCAGAGAAGGAAATCCAACTACAGAACCTCTGCTGTCTACACAAGGAGGGAGATAGTGTCTCAGAAATAAACGATTTCACACATTTCAGTCTGTATGGCTAAAAATCAACAGCTTGAACACTACCTCAAGATGAGTGGGTTGCCATTGCAGATATTGATGCATTGGTATGACATTTTCCTGGAAACATGCCCTGGTATGTATTTTGCACCAGGTCCAGAGTGACAGGTACATGCAATGAAGTTAACCCTGACTTAATGAGTTACCACTCACTGCTGAGCCATGATAACTGGAAGGATTAGGTCTCCTCGATCACTGCATTTGTGAAATAAAATTAATGCACATTAATGTAAGCCAACTTCACAGCCGCAGCAGAAAAAGAGCCTACACAGGCAATAAGTGGCAACTCATTAAGCTGGAGTAATTTGGTTGCTTCCGATCATTTATAAATTACCTTCACCTAACGAATGATTTTATGATGTAGTCACACATAGAGAGCGATGTAGTAATCTAACATAAACAATGTCTATAAAACTTCATCCTTGGTGAGGTTATCTCTCCCCTTGGAAAGGAATAAACTCTCAGGAAAACATCTTTAGTGCTGGGTAACACCAAATTAATATCATAAAAAAATGTTCCTTGATCATTAACTTAAATTTTAAGATTGAGATTTCTGGTGGTTTTATTCACTTTTTAAATAAAAATAATAACTGGCTTTTATTCAAACTACTGTTTAGGGAAAGCAAGACAGTATTATTCAAAAATACTAAATATGTACCCAATGACTGTTTTCTACAAAGTCATGAGTAGCACAGAAAGGGTGAGTAGGGACAGGACATTCACCTCCACCACAAGATTTAGGGGGCATCATATTAAATTTATATGAGGCATGTGCAAAAGAGGCAAAACCCTATGTTTTCCCACACTACTAGCAGCAGATCTTCTGGAAAACTCTGCAAGAGAAGTGGTAGATGCACAATGTATAAATTTGGCTCAAGGGGAGAAAAGAAATGGGCAGTTTCAGGCAGCTCAGTAATCTCTATGCTGGAAACAAAAGAATAATATACACAAGTATTTAATAAATAGTTTATATGTAGATTTTGAGCTGAGAAAAGCAACGCCTTTCAGTCATATGCTGAGCCAAACAGGAATTTATGACTGCAAGGAAAGGAAAAAATAACAGATACCATCACACAATTTTTCTTCCCCCTCATTTTTAGGAAAATACATTTTAAAGCTCCTGTCATTTGAGTTGGAAGGACATCAGGGAGAAATATCATCTATGCCTGCCCTATGGGCTTTCTTCAGAAGGGTCTCTGCTTATGGTCGCTGCTGGAGACAATAATATATTTAAAGTTCTGTTTTTTACATGGGTTTAACAGTCTCTTCTGAAGAAGAGTGCTCTTCTGTAGATGGGCTTGTATTTCCATACACATACTCCAACACAATGTAAGACTGAGTAACAAGCAGGAAGGTTAACAGTTTCCTCCAGAGTCTTCATGCTACCAAGTAATCCAAACCAAGAATAGAGGCAAATAAAAAAGACAAGAGCTCGGCACTAGTCTCTTTTTTTCCTCTAGAGCTATGTATGTGCATGCAGTTGCTTTCTTGTATTGTAGCGAGGCAATTTTTAAACTCAGCAATTCTCACAGTAACCTAATTTTGTTCTAGGAAGTATGCCTTTTAATCCAAGGCACATGCTAAATTTGTCCAGTAAATTATTTCCTGTGATTAATTCACTCAGTTTTACTATTCTCTTTAAGTTGGAGGAATGCATAGCTAGCTAACTCAACACTACAATTATGTTGACATTTCCTTTATAAGTCTCTTAAAAAATGCTATTTTCCTAGCTATTTTCACCCTGATTTACTGGCTGCTTATGTCAGCACCAAGCTGCCATGAACTTCCTTGATACGGAATCAACCTAAATTCATGTTTCATTTTAAATAGATGCATACTGTTCTTTAATGTGCTTGGATATGGATAAGAGTCTTTCAATTCCACATATTTCAAGCCATATGCTATAGCTTTCTGTATTAATAGGAAGTATTACACTTAAAAATAAAATGTATACTCTTGCAGCTCTTAAATTACCCCTGTCCTGTGAAAGAATGGGCCAGTATTTTTGCAAAGACTGCATGAGTTCAATGAAATTCATAAGAGGTTCGAAAATCTGAAGTAGGACATACTGAAACAGCTTTAAGGCTGTAAAGGGAACTGTCAAGGTGAAGACTTCAGTAGGGAGATTCCACCATTTTAACAGTTACGCTCATTTGCAGTTCCACGTGAAATTTAATATAGTTTTCTTGTGGCATCTACATTCATCTAAATACCAGAAGCGTTGACGGACAGCTGAAGTTCCAGTCAAACAAATGTATGAAAAATACGGCAGCTGTCACATTTGACTAAGGAAGGAGTTTTCTCACCTTGTGAAGTTTGTTAGAGGCTCATTATAGAATAAAACAAATTAAAAAAATGATAAAATCCACATGGCTATCTAGAAATAGATTAGCTCCACACATAAAAAAACCCAAAAAATCCCAGAGAAAGCGTATCTACATATCCACCTACCAACACGGAAACCTTTGGTTTCCATTTGTTTCATTTCTACAAGAACCATGACAAATAACACCAAGCCAAAACTCCAGGGAATAAGCATAGTTACAGCCCTGTTATGCCCTGGACAGTGGGCTGTACAAGTACTACATGGCTGGATGCTGTACAGCCGGGTGCATTGCTTGAAGGGAGAGGATGAGGCCGGCTGCTCTGGAGAACAGAAATATTAATAGTGCTTCTTTCCTTGCAGATCTAACATCAGCTTTTGATTGTTCACATTTCTTTGCTTTTACTCATCCCATTAGAGGAGATCCCAGTATCATGACAATCATGTCTGATTTGTTTTAAAACACACGATAGGCAAATGAAATTGTATTCCTTCATTGAGAAAATAATTTTAAGTCTACATGCTACAGCCTCTTTTTTTCTTAAGTATCTTTCCATTTTACCAATTTTAACTGATAAATAGTTCTTGACCAGCAGAAAAATAAGCTTTGATGTTCTAGGACAGTCCAATCCCTGCCCTCCACCTTTAAATGCCAACCTCACCCTACTCCTTTCAAACCATGGGCACCATTTTTCCTCCCCCAAGACCTCCTTTCTCACCAGTAAAACTACAGCAGTGGCAGAGCAGCCTGAAGAGACACTACCAGGGAGGGCAATGGGGGCACCACCAGCCCTGACTGTCCCTGCCTGGCTTCCCCAGGGGCTCCGCACTCTGCGCAGGGTGCCTGGGGACACAGTCCCTGCCTCAGCCACACCATTTCTGCAGCAACTTGGAGTCTACCCTGATGGGTTCAACTTAAATTCTTAAGGCAAAATTACATCTGTTAAGGAAGTAATGTAAAGATGAGTTAAAGATCCTAAGTAATTACATTAGCTTTAGTAAAACTATCTAAGCTTGCAGTAAAATTTAACCACTTAAATCAAAAGAGAACTGCAAAATGAGGGGTTGCCAAAGAAATTTACAATTGTGTCATAGGAATGTGTAGCCAGCTTTTCTTCTGAACTGGTAAAAAATAGAAGTTCTTGTAGCTAAGCTTGAAGATTTACCATACATAGAAGATAATTTTCTCTGTCTTGTGTCTTTCAAAGCTCTTCCCACCCTTGTTTGGGTTTTTTTTAACATGTACTTTTCCTATCTAACTCACAGCCAAGTATCAAGCACCTCCAAGTCCTTGACACAACAAAATACCCAGCAGCCACTTTTGCGATGAAAAAACATATGGCCTAAACTTACTGCCAAAAATAGTCTGACATTCCTACTATAAAACTGCTAGTTAGCAGGAAAAGAGAAACGCCATTTCAAATATCTCCGTATCACACAAGAATCCTACAAATTTACTATATTTTCTGAACACAGACACACAGAGAAATTTATTGGGCCTGTTTAAAATTTACATAATGTAGTCATTTAAAATCTCCCCTTAAATATATTAAATATAGAAAAAATAACAGATACCATATATACACACACATATATATATATATATGTATGTTTAAATCCCTCAACTCAGATGCTATTATTTCAGTACAGAGTCAAATCCCATTCACCGAGCAGACGTAGACATGAGCTTGCTAGGAGTATGGGCTCCAATTCACAAAAATGCTTCCTGGGCACAGGACTCAAATACTATCACAAAAATGAAAAATTAAAAACTCCAAATAATGAAATGCCAAAATACAACAGGAGGTCTCTCAGGAGACTGAAAAATGGTGGTATATACAGTATACAAATTGAATATGACGGGATGAAAATTGTGAAACATTTCACATACAAGAAATTTTGCTTCTGTTTTGTTGTTTGGGTTTTTTTAAGCCAACTCTAAGCAGACTGAAAGCATGTATAAATTATAGAGAAGCACAGCAAATACTGAAGACCATGTGGAGCTATGCTGTGCCACAAATGTACTGAATAAGTTTCTTGCCATTTTACCAATTCTTTGCCAATCTGTTTTGCTGGATTTACCTTTACTGTCCAACACATCAGCAATTTTGAGGAAGATAACATAATGATTTCTCTCTCTGTTACATCTAGGTCCATAGATGATACAAATTTAGATAATTCAAAGCTTGCAGGTTTATCATTTTGAGGTATATTTCACTAGAAAGCAAAGAAACTATAGGTTTTTTTTAAATTAAAGAGTAAGATAGCTATACAAAGTAATTCCATAAATTTAAAAAATGGAGGCCTCATAATCTGAAGTTTTAGCTTATTGCCATGATAGATCAAAATGTCTTAAATATCAGAATAAGAAAACTGTTTATGTAGTTAGGTCATAATTCCCCTGGAAGAGCAGTTTCCACTGCCACATGTACTGAAGCCAAAGATTTTCTGGGCATCTATCATTTTGAGAATGCCAGATAAAGAAAATTATTCAAAAGATTTGCTATGTCAAAAGCAAGATACGCATAAATTAAAATGTGAAATAACAGCTCAATTGATGATGACAGGATGAATCTGTTCCTTCTTGCTGAAGTGAAAGCTGTTTTAAAACAGTTTTTAAGTTAAAATATTCGTTTCATTAGATCAAAATTAACACATTTCCCTCAAAAAATTTTCCCAGGAGCTCAGAATACAAATTCAAAGAATTCTGAGCAAGTCATGAAGTTACAATTTCTGAACAAGGAGAAAAACAAATCTATGTTTGATTACATACAATTCTCTATACGTGGGCTGTTTTACATTGGAAAAAATGAAGCTTTGTGAGAGGCAGCTAGTACAGACGGCACCTAACATCCAACCTTTGTGAACAGGTCACTGCTGCCAAAATATATCTGCACAGCACAGTTCTACAAATTCTCTTGCAAAAATCCTGGCTGGCACACCTTATAACCCTGGGTGGAACACAAAAATGCACCATCATTTCTGTGAGGCACGTGAGGTGCAACACCGTTTGAAAGAGAAGAGTTGTTCTTACTTTGTTCGGTTCTAAAGGCTGATTGTGTTGACCAATTATTTCAGCTCTCTGAAGAAAATGTGGTAGACTAGTATTAGGTTATTATTATGGGCTGTGTGCTGGGTTTCCATTGTCCCTGTTGTTAGGAGGAATGATGCTAGAAGAGCAACTTAGTTTTCCACGTGATTTTCTCTTTTTCAAAATCTATTTTAAAGCCTGAAAGAACAGACAGTCTTTTTGGCTGAAAAAAATACAAGTTCTTCATTCTAACTATGAATATTCCCAGAAGAAGATCCATCTCAATGTCACGAACACCTCAGTACTCCTCAAGATTTCCTTTCCTTCTATCTTTCTGACAAACCACAAGCAGCTGCAGCCCATCACTCCCTGTGCCAGCGCATTTGTCAATTAGCTTGAAGGAAATCGCCCAGCACAAAAAGCAGAGCTTATGATCAGACAGGAAATTATAGTCTATTATGCTATTTTATTCTTGTCTGTGATTGACTGCACATCAAAGGGCCACTCAGTGGCAGCCACTGATACTTGTTAAGGTAAAAATAGCTCTGCAAAAGCAGATGGTGGAAGCAAGACACCAGTAGATCAGAAATGCTGAATCTGAGTATAGTGTACTTTAGCTGAGCCTTTCAGAAATAAACCAAAAGGATTTTAACACATAATGTTCCTTTGCAGTATATTGACATTACAAACGGTATGGTGTTTTCAGATACAGTGGAAGTCTGCCAAATTCTGAACACAGTTTTCTCTCACACCCTATTTAGAGTGGTATGGGCATCAGCACTTGTAAATAGGTAAATTTTTTCACAGCATGTGCTCCATACATAGACTTTATCAGTGTATGAATTTAAGAATATGAATAATTCTGTATGCAAATAACCTCACTGAGTCCAATTTGACTTTTAACATTTTTTTACAATGATTAGGGATAAAATGATTGTGACGTAAAATGCCAACATATCCATCTCAGTAACACACTTAACACCTTATGAACCCAAATGTGTCAGCTTAGGCAAGTGATAAATGTGAAACAAGAATAAAATCAGAACAAGATTTATTTAAATAAAGCCATTAAATATTTTAAGCCAATCATCCAACTGAAATCACACCTTTGTAATGGCAATGTCAGAGCTCTGAACAGTGACTGAAATTAAAAATGAAATACCATGGCAAGATAAAGGGCCAAAAAATTACAGAAATAGATAATTTGGTCAGATATTTAGAAAGATATTTGGAGGAACTTGGCAGCAAAATGAAATTAGTTTAAGAAGAATAACAATTATGAACAAAAATTGCTGGTTTAAACTGTGTACATCAAGCATTAGATACAAATGTGTGACAATGTTTTTGTAAATCTCATTTTAGAAAAGAGAAGTAAAATACGGACATATTTATTTTTATAAATTATTGTCCTCTACAAAAAAAACCCAGTGCTTTTCTTTAGGTTCTTTTCCCTCCAAAGAATTGAACATAAATTACACAGCTGGATCACAACTGAATAGTTAATAATTCTCAGATAAAAAAAAATTATACTCATTATGGAAGAAGAAAGATATATTAGTAACAAAAATATATTCAAAGGAATTTGAACTATTATGCATTTGCAATACGCATACGCTGGTAATTGCAAAGTGGCAAATATTTATCATCACATAGATGAAATCCTTATTTTCTTTCTTCAAAAACCCCAGAAGACCTAGCACATGTGTCATGATTTCCAGAGAATTAACATAGGTCATTTTAATGGGGAGGTTTCTTTAAATTTGCCAAAGATACTGTTATTAACAATGCATTCCATGTAAGATTTTTTTGTGTGATTAATGTGGCTGAAACAACAACAGCAATTAACTTTAACACTGTGTTAGTGAAACTGTTTTCTTGCCATGATAAACAACTTCTATAAGGATATTATTTAAAACAAGCAGAGAAACCAAGAATTATATTAAATCAGATTTAAAAGGGAGTGCTAACCTTCCCCAGCATCCAGCTTTTCTGAAGCCAGTTTTTTCATTCCCAAACCTTACTGGCCTAGTAAGAGGTAAGAAGGACTTTCACAAGCAAAACAGAACAATGCAAAAGAAATGGATTAATGAGGTTAAGGGAGAAAAGACTGGAAACAGGAAAGAAATAGATGATGAAGAAAAGGCTTTTCCAGAATTAGAATCATAGAATAAAAAATTAATTGAGTTGGAAAGGACCTTAAAGATCATTTAGTTCTAACCCCCCTGCCATGGGCAGGGACACCTTCCACCAGACCAGGTTGCTCAGAGCCCCATCCAGCCTAGCCTTGAACACTTCCAAGTGTGTGGATGTCCCACTTGGATGTGGGACATCCACAACTTCTCTGGATAACCTGTTCCAGTGTCTCACCACCCTTGCAGTAAAGAATTTCTTTCCAATATCTAATCCAAACTTACTCTCGTTTTAAGGACATTCCCCCTTGTTCTGTCACTACATGCCCCTGTAAAAAGTCCCTCTCCATGTGTGTTGTAGGCTCCCTTCAAGTACCAGAGGATCTCAATTAGGTCACCACAAAGCCTTCTCTTCTCTAGGCTGAACAAACCAAATTCTATCAGACTTTTCTCACAGGAGAGGTCTCTATCCCTCTAATCACCTTCATGTCCCTCCTCCGGACTCACTCCAATACGCTGATGTCCTGGGGACCCCAGAGCTGGATGCAGCACTGCAGGTGGAGTATCACCAGGGCAGAGGGGCAGGATCCCCTCGGTCACCCTGCTGCCCACGCTGCTTTGGCTGCAAACCGGGATACAAGTGACTTTCCGGGCTGCAAGTGCACATTGCTGGGTCAAGTCCAGCCTCTCATCCACCAGCACTCCCAAGTCCTTCATGGCAGGGCTGCTCTCCATCTGTTCACCCCTAGCCTGTGTTGATACCACAGGTTGACCCAATGCAGGTATAGCAGCTTGCACTGGGTCTTGTCAAACCACATGAGGTTCACAAGAGCTCACTTCTCTACCTTGTCCAGGTCCCTCTGGGTGGCATCCCATCCTTCAGGTGTGTCAATCACATCACTCAGCTTGGTGTCATCTGCAAGCTTGCTGAGGGTGCTAGAGAGGACCTACAGTCAGGTCAATGAGTTGGGGAATAAAACTGAGTGGTCTCCATTTTCTTATGCAGTATAGGTAACTCCTGAAGCAGCATGAGTAGCTTTCCAGGGGTTCAATTTTTATTCAGTTATGATGATGTGATTAATATTTTTATTTCCTTGAATATAATATTTATCTTAAAAAACCACCATCTCTTTTTTTATCTGATCTGTCTTAGACTTAACATTAGCATCCACAGTGATTGTTGTAATCCTGACAATTCAGACAAGCTTGCCTGGAGAGGTTTTAATCTAGTGAACTATCACTGTAATTCACTGCATGAGATACCCCTGTTGTGTTTGTGTGTGCTGAGAATCCTAGCTGCACTAGGGATACAGCCTGACTTACTTGTAGAAAGAAGGATTTTTTGCAAAGATCCCACTAAGACTTGCCTAGGGTTGTGGACAGATATTAAATTATCACTGTGCATTGTTTTGAGGAACTGTGATCAACCACTGATGGATCAGTTGATCACTGATCACCACTGTGATCAACCTACAATGGAAGAAGACTGAGAGGACATGGCCAAGGGCAGGGTGCACCCAAGGCTCATGGCAGGATGTTGGGAGTCACTGGTGACAGCAGCTGAAAAAAAAGCTGAACTTGGCTCCATACAAAGAGGCCCACAGGGGACTTTGGTCTAGATAAATATATCAGTTTAGTGGACCAGCAACTGGTTATTGTTTTTGAATGAACCAACCAACGTTCATTCCCAAGTTAATCCAAAAATACCAAATGTCTTTCTGCATGTGCCGAATCAGCACTGGGGGCATATCCACACCTCTACCAAACACATGAACAGAACTATGAACAAAAAGACCTTTGGATACCAATGGGCTTGGGCTGACTTCACACTCCATGTATTCCATCCTGGCCACTGGGGACGCCCAATGTCACAACAATGAGGATATTATACAGACTTGCAACAGGAATCACATTCACATTGTGATTCAACCATATATAGAAATTGCTGTATTCTGCAAAGTGTAATTTGTCCTGGCATTGTGATTTACATGTATTGTACAGCTCTACTAACTCAAAATCCCATGCAACATCATACAACTGGGCTCCAACAGGAATATGCTCCTATGCTTGACATAAAATATCCATTTATTTACCCATACCAAATCAACTTTGAAGATCTAGAAGACTACGATCCAGCAGGAAGAAACTGACAATAAAAAACTGTGTCTAAAGGACAATTCTTAACACAGAACATAAGATACAAGGGGTGCCTTACTATGTTTTTCCAGCACTGTGAACTAACAAAACCTTTAATAATCAATAAACCAAACATACTAAATAACAAAGTCAGAAGTTCATAGACTAGAGATAACACAAGTGAAAACAAGTTCAATATTAAAATGTGACCCTGTGACCTTTGTTTGGTTCTGCAGCTGTGTTATGAGGGGAATTTACTCCCCCCTGCCTCCTCACTGAATAGGTGATACTTCAGGAGGTCATTTTCAGTAAATTATTTTCAGTATTAGAATTCATCAAGTTAACAGTGGTGATAACTGCAACAGGGCTTGTTCCCTAAATAGTGTTACTTTGTTCAGCATGTCATATCAGAGTAAGTTAAAGCCCTTTAAGTAGGCTTTTATGCTGAGGCAAAGCATACATTAAAGTGATGAATTGGTGGGAATCCTGATCAGAGAGAGGTAAATTTGTATTTCTTGCTTGAATAAATTTTACTGTCTTACATTTGGTTTGTAGATTACAGGAGCATGCATCTGGTGACAAAAGAGGCCTACTCAAGGAGGTGGAGGCTCGACCAGCTCTCAATCATATTGTCACGATTTGGGGAGTAACTGGTTTTTTCTACTGTTTGCAGAAATAAATCATAGCAATGCAAAAATAACACAGGGGAAATGAGATGCTATATTTTTGTTAATTTTATCTGCATATATACTGCATTTGACATCTTAAAAATTAATTTTTCTAATAGCCCCTTCTAGTTGTGGAATAAATCATCTCATTATCTGCTGGCCTCTGGCACTAGTATCCAGCTTCTTTTACAAAACCTTAAAACCCGTACTGTGGGGAGGCTAAATACAATAAATAATAAGAACTACTACAGAGTTCTTCAATAATAGATTTGTTTTGTGCTAGGAATTTCTGAATATGATCTCATTCAGAAATAATGAATTAACTTTAAAATACTAAATAACTTATGTTGTCAGAAGGGATTACAGATGTTTTCTTCAGCTGTCATGCCAAATCATTCCCAGCATTCTGATTATTTTAGGACTAATGTATATCCTTGGGAAGGGGAATTGAAGCTCTATCATATGAAAACCAACCAACCACATACTAAAAAAATCCCATTCTACAATTTTCCCTAATTAAAAACACATATTGTCCTTCCGATAATATGTACAGTGATGGTAACAACATTTCAACACCAGATCCTTCTTGAAGGACACCTCTAATATTTATTTTATGTAGCCTTTCTCTGAAAATACATCTACACACTGGCCTCTGAGTAAGGTCAGTCTGAATACAGTACCCAGCAACATCCTTTGTCTACAATTTTAATTCTTGTGTTCTGAAATATGTTTACTAATGCCGAGCATGAAAGAAGTGAAGCAAGTATGTACAAGGGAAACGAAAAAGCTTCAGGAGCTCCACGGAGACCTCAAAATAATGCCTAAAGGTAGAATCAATCTTCATGTTAACAGAAATGTTGGGGCAGCAATTGTCTCTGTCAGAACGATCATTCTCTCAGATAACAACAGGGTGACAGCAATCACTGCGAGTTTTTCCTTAGGCAATCTGCATAAATGTGAAGACAACCTGTTTGGGCCTCACTCCTCACTATCTGCTGACTCCTGCTAGGGAGCACATGCAGCTGCCTTGGGGAAAGCCGGGCAAAACCAGAACCTTTGAAACAAGTTACCCTTTCTCAAAGCAGATCCAAATACTGGGAACAAACTAATGCCACCTGACTTTCTCTTCTTTTCTTTTGTTTTTGTTTGGTTTTTTTTTGTTTTTTTTTTTTGTTTTTTTAAGAAACTAAAACCTATCCAATCCTAAGAAAATAAATTGCATTTTCGGTACATTAAATAAATACAGTAGTTGGATTTTCCAGTTTTCGGTGTAGACTTTCATCAATATGGTGCAAGGCAGAACAAAGACTGCATGACAAAGAAGTAAGACTAACTCCCAAAAGCTTACATAAATACGGCTACATCAAAATTATTATATCAAAGAATCTGACTTTAGTCACGATATCACGGCTTCATTAATTTGCAGTTGAAGTAGATAAATCTGCATTTTGGGAGGTATAACTCTTTTCCAGAAGCTTGAGATTTAACATCCACATTTTCACAGAAAAAAAACTTAAAAAAAAATAGGGAGAATGGGGGAGTACTGCTTTCATTTTCACAACATATGTAAATCAAAATTTCTTTGGTACTGAAGCTAATGTAATAGAGATCTTTACGGTGTGGGAAACATGATTTATCATCCTAAGAAACAACATGCAAGGACTTCAAGTGCTCAAAATGCATGGACTTCAAGCACTACACCTAGACTGACAAAAGAGATACTCCCAAAAATCTCTTGAGCCACAATCTGTAAGCAAAGAAAGTGCAACCGGGGCGACCATAATCACTTTTAGGGTCCATTAGAAGATAAATTGCCTTTCTAATTAACACTATTCACAAACAGATCTTGGAAATAGTGTGCATACTTCTGTGAAAAGGATTATGTAAATAACGTATTTGCAAAATTGTTGACTTTGCCAAGCCTTCTATTTATTCAGTGGAGCAGTCTAGCAGGTCTATGCAGTAAATAATGTAGGTTTTTAAAATCACCATTCATGTGACAATATAAATTTACCCAAAAGTCAAGCTCTAAAGTTTTTTCATATGAATAATACATACAATAAAAAAAGGAATATGCATAATTAACATCTGACCAGAGATATAATATGTATTTTCAGGTGAGTAGTGTGTACATACAAGATGCAGCTGATGTAAATTTTTATATGCAATTACTGTTGCAGGTAAACACTGCATATTTTATGAGTTTGAATTAGTGGAGTGACACCACAGTTAAACTGAGATGAGCTGCTAACTTAACAGATATTTTTTGAGCGCTCTAAAAATCAACACACATGCTCATATTGTCTGGAAAATTACTGTCCTTAAATGGTGTAGAAACTAAGTTTACTACCAAAATATATAGTATTTTTTAACTGGATTTGTATAACTTCACCTATTTAAAAGTGAAACATCTAAACAAAATTAGTTTTCTCTAGATTCTCTTTCAGATCAAGAGAACATCTGTTCCCCTAACTGTAGAAGGTTGGTCCCATAACAGCAGTGCTGTTGTACTTAGTCCAAATATGTGATTGTGACATAGTTTTAAGGAGATGGGGATGCCTAAAGGCTGATATAAAGAGATAAGGAGGAGACAGGCTTGAAGGCTCTTCCTCAGATCTGAAATAAAAACTACAGACTTCAAAGTTATATGGAAGTTGACAATGATAATCTGTTTTGATGACCTTGGACCACCTAAAAGGGATAGGTACACATTACAGTGAATTGTATTAGCAGTAGAAAGGTTATTGGCAAAAGTGACAGCTGATGAGGTCCTAAGTAGTCGATTAGTTTTAGCTATGTAAAACCCTAATTATTTATCCATGAGAGAATTTGAGGCATACAAACTACCACAGACAAAGCAGTCACCCAGGCTACATCTGTAGTCAATGGAGATAACTGGTAGGATAAATGGCTCTGTCAAAAATGACTCAATTTTTTCAATTTATAAAACTGATCTTAGATCAATCCTACCCTTGGTAAGCATCTCCTGAAACACTGCATGCTATTTCCTCACCTGATTCCTGCCTATTTATCCATTAAGGCTGGCCACAGGTATATCTTGTACATCCTCTGTACAAGGGGAGTAATACTTGAAAAAAATGTTAGAGACTATTTATACAAAGCATCTTCAGATTATGTGACACATGACAGCAATTACTTGTGAACACTGCAACAAGGTTTCATTCATCTTAATTCCCTAATGTATAAACCACAATGTTTGAGTTAATGGCACCTCACTGAATGCATTATATGCATATGCTAACACCTGTGGACTTGGATCTGCATATGTTATCAGCCTCCATCCCCAGCCTGCTTAGCGAGATATTGTCCACAGTCTAAAAAACAACTCAATGAATGTGATGCTTAATGTTCAATAAAAGGTATAAGACGTCTACAAAGCATGTAGTTCAGTAGAAAGAGAATCCTCTAGTAAGCTTCAATAAAAGAAGTTGATGACACTTGCTGATCTTCCTACAGCCTTTCCGAGGAAAAGACCTCCAATGTTAATGTAAGCATTTTACTATTAGATGGATGTACTAGACAGTATTCCAACAACAAATTAAACTGCAGAGCTATATTTTTTCCAGTAATATCCTCCCTTCTTTCATTCCAGCATAGTCTGCTATTTAAGTATAGCCCTTAGGTATCAGCAGTCTTTACTCCCACAAAATGACAATGATTTCTTCACAGTATAAATGCCAGCTTCATGTAGCAGAGAAAGAACAGAAACATTGGACAAATTATATGATTATAAATGGTCCTTCAGGAAGTTTATCTGAACTCAGAGTGAACACAGAACTTCTGTGCCCCAGTTCACAGCTTCACTCAAGTGGACCATAATTTCTATTAAAAAAAAAAAAAAAAAAAAAAGCTGTGAGAATGTTACAAAATGAGATGATTTATCCAATTGAAGCTTGTGACATGCTCACCTTATGGGTAACAAAATTCAGTGCTTGCTCATACACTTTTTTCTAAAACTAGCTATAATTAGTTCTATCTCTTGATAAATTTATTAAATCTTTAGGGAATTATATAGCTGAAGTGTGTTAAACAAATATAAATCAATCATTACCAAACCAGTGTTGATGTTTACTGAAAACAAATTAGAAAGGTTCCAACTGGAAAGAAGCAATCTGCCTCTATGCACAATTAAAATAAATTCCTCCTCTGCATTCCTCTGCCCTTCCCTCCAAAACAGTCTTTCTTCCTCTGAAGTTCCTTAACAAATGCTTATGAGAAGACCTTTACTTAAAGATAGTAATTCTTTTATGTTTATAAAGGCCAGACTTTGACGTAAAGGTTTGAAATTATTAATAGATATATAAATACATCTATTGACCTATCCTTCAGGATTGAACTAAGTCTAAGAGATGTTAAATGGCCAAATCTAAAGCAAGAGTCCAAATATTCTTTCTGTTTCTAGTGGTTGTGACCCTGCATTTTCTTATCTAGGCAAGGTTATATGAGTATTTCAGTACTTTTGCTGTTGCCCATCTCTTTTCTTTGCTATAAATACTATGTTTCTGGTTAATGCAGTGTCTTTTCTTCCTGTAGTTTTCTTGCTAAAAAATATTACTATATACCCTTGCAATCATATAACAAGTTCTCTCATAAAACAAACACTATTAGAGAAAGCAACTGTCTTGGAGAAAGGAGCTCTGCTTCAGTCTATCAAAAACCTCCCAAAATCCCACTGCAGCTCCCCCACAGACTCCATGTTGATGACACAAGAGAACACCTTAAAGGAGAAGTGCATTTAGCTGAAAAGGGGGAGCAAAACAACCAGTGAGACTTTCCCCTTCAATGACTGCTTCACATCATCCTGCAGCTAGTACCCCTCTGGGAATCTGGGATCTCAAACAATAGAAAAAGGCTACTGAATGTATAGCTGGGTGTATAATGCCTGTGACCTGACTGCGGGAGATGAAAGCAATGAAACAACAGAAATAGGACAGAGGCAAAATTTAAGTCGTTCTTGAAGAGATGGTAACATTATCTGAGACGAATTTGAGGCCTTCTAGAAACTCGTATGGAAAAGATGGACTTCAGGTGAACCAAAAAGGAAGCCGAGTCATTGGCAAGTTTACCGCAGGAGAGGTATGTAATAGAAGCTAAGGGGAACACAAAATGGTGCTGAAGAGCCAAGTTTGGAATAATAAATCTTCCAGGGCACAGAGCAATAAAGCAACTTCAAGAAAAGAGAAGACAGAAAGGCTAATAACATTCAGGCCTTAAATAGCAAAGAATAATCTCATCAACTAAAGTTCACTTGAAATACCAATCAAAACATCTGAGAAGACCAAGATCAAAAATCTCTGTATTTCTACTTAGACACCACATAGATATGTAAATAAAATGGAATTTTTGGATCTGATTGACAATATTAACTGAACAGGCATGTCTGACACAACTGAAAGGTGGTCAGCAGGACACTTATGAACATGGGAATAACTTAGATTAAAACAGACCACAAGAAGAGCCTGTGAAGAATTGTTAATGAATGCTCAAGAAAATCTTCAGACTAATGAAGTTAATTGAATGAGCATACATCACAGAATTTCTACAGGTTGAAAGTAACTGCATAAAAAGGAGGAATATAGATTGAAGACTACTGTATCTGTCTTTTGACTAGCACAACAACAGTGACTGAATTTATGAAAAAAGGTCATTGAGATGCAAGAGAAGAAAACACACATTAGTGGGAGAATCCTCTGAACACAGTCTCATATCAGAGAGGACTGTGATACCTAAATTTTCAGATACCTTTAGCGACCTTTTCTATTCCTGAGTGTAAAGGACTCCTCCTAGTTGAAATACAAACTGTGATCTTAATGCACTAAAATTAAACAAACAAACCTCTTTACTATTGCATAATAAACATAAGAAATCCAAAGAAATACAGGAAGGGAAAATTAAAGGAAATTAAAAGGAGGAGCTAAAAGGGTGAAGTACTCACATCAGAGGACTAAGTGTTCAAAGACTCAAGCTCAGAGTAAATGTAACCCAGTTCTCAGGACAACTTCAACCATGCTTTAGAGAGTCAGAAAAGTTACATGGCAAAATAAAAGGCTATTAAATTAAATAAAAGATGAAGGTTTGTTCACGTGATGAAAACATTAAAGGATGTGCCCTCATAAGTTATATGTTTTCGGGCTACAAATGCAGCCCAACAGGATTTTCAGAAACGACTTGCATAAGATAAAAAATTCAGTAAAAATTTCTTTCAAATACATTTTAGACAGGAAAACTGCTACGAAGTCTGTACAGTTATTGAATGATAAAAGCGTAACAGAATCTCTCAGGAATGACTCAGCTGTTACAAGGAAATGCTCAGATCTTAGGGTAATTTGCAGCCCGTGTTCAGGAGCTTACGTAGATCTATCTTTGCAAAAAAAAGAAATACAAGGGACCTTATCAAATGGAAAATATGAATGAGAAAATACTAAGACATAACTATAACCAGCAGAACTTCTCCAAGACTTTTGAAAAAACTTAAATATATAATTGTAAGCCTACCAACTATTAGACGCAAGACACAGTTTAAGTCAGGTGCAAGCCAAATGTGTCACCAAGTTTGTACCAATGGCAGAATATGAGGGAACAGGAGAACACAAGGAAATTACAGGTCTCCTGGTACAATGAATAAGCATCTATAGGGTTTTGGTGGAAGGAAGTATTACAAAGATATCCTTCACTGATGGAAAGGATAACCATGAGAAAGAAGAGTAATCTGGTCAAAAATGTGCACTTGGATTAAAAAACTTTTCACAATGTCCCTTAAAAGATACTTAAAGAAATTAAGCATATAATAAAGAGAAATGCTCCTGGATGGATTATTGACCAATTTAAAAACAAGAAGGAAAGGACACAGATGAGCAATAGGTTTTTGTAACACAAGGAGATTACTGGTAGAATTCCACAGTAGTTTGTGCTGGACCCTCTGTTGTTCGTGACAGTCATAAATGATCAAGGAAGGAGTTGAAAGGTAAGGACACAAAGTAATTCACAACATAAAAATTGTCTGATATAAAACTAAAGCCACTTTATCAAAATCACAATATTGAGAGATTCGTTGATAAGATGATACTAAAGCCGATAATGGACTGGAAAACATAGGAATAAATGTGAACAATGGGCTCTAAATGCCCTCTATGCCTGAGGATAAACATTATATGTAGTTCATTGAAATAATCAAATTAATGGCAGTTTAAAAGGCAAATTAAAAGTAAGAT
Source organism: Falcunculus frontatus (assembly GCA_013398115.1). Taxonomy (NCBI): domain Eukaryota; kingdom Metazoa; phylum Chordata; class Aves; order Passeriformes; genus Falcunculus; species Falcunculus frontatus. The sequence goes on along the minus strand of VZRV01005920.1, from coordinate 372,545 downwards.
TTATTAAAAAAAGAAAGGTATAAAGACTAGAACAAAAAACTTCAATCTGCTACTGTATTGTTATAGCATTCTTTCATAATCTGAGCAGTTGAACAAAATCTTTACCTCTCCATTTCATAAAGTAAAATAAGAAAATAAGAAAAGTCACTGAAAATTGCGATAAGAATACACAGAGGTTTAGTGTCTATTGAGGGAGAAACTGAACTGACAGGAACTTTTCACACTGTAAGAGAAAAGTTCAAGATCCAGGGCTACCTTGTATCTTATGGAAGTAAATATGGGATTGCTGTCTTTAGGGAGGGGAATTTGGCAAAAGTATCATTTGGCACTTTTCTTGCTAATGTCTTTTCCTCATTTCCACAAGCTACCATTGGAGATAAGATTCTGATATAGACTGACTTTGGTGTGATTCAGAATAATCAAGTCTGATGTTTCTATTGTTTGAAGCAGTTTAAATTCTAGTCACATTCAAACTGAAAAAAAAAAAAAAACCACAACTGTTCAGAAGCTGCCTAAAACCGGTGCCATTTGAGAACATACAAAGGCAGACAGATCAGGGTAAAATGGCAGAGTTACTGGCAAGTAGAAAGTGGGAATTTGAAATTAGAAGTGGATATGATCATCAAAAACACAAACAGAAGAAAGAGGCCCTGAGGGACTCTTGTATGACCAGAAATGGAAGTGAGAGATGGCAGGAGAAACAGGACATGAGGGCATTAAAGCTAATATGGGTTAATATGATCAACAAAATCTAAACCAGATGGAGGGCAAGAAAAATTACTTGGAGGTTCCGAGAAATTTTGAAGAGCATTTTGAGATTCTAGCCTTATATTGGGATCAGGAAAATGGAAAGAGCAAATGTTGGACGGAATCGGATGTAACCAGAGTAGGAAAGCAGAAAATCCAGCACATGCTTAAAGAGATAACTAACCAAATGGGAAAGAGATGGAAAACTAATTCATGGATACTGAAAAGAAGGATATATAGAGTTAATGGAAACTGCAGAAAGACAAGGACAGTTTTGTGAAGGAGGAAAGAAGAAATACAAAGTGGACTTTGTATAAAGAATGACAGGTGAGTTATGGTTGGTCACACTGATACGTAATCAATTATCTAGAAAGCAGTTACCTTAGAATTGCTTGATAGTGCAATGATTCAATTAAGCTGTGAAGTAATTTCATGATGAATCATCTACTGTATTAAGTAAATACAAAGAGAAATAAAGTATTATGAATCAATAACATGGATAATCAGCAATGGAGAGAACCAGTTAGTCAGTAAGTACATGTGCAATTAATCAATTATGGGATTAACTAATTATTAGGAAAATAAAAATAGCAATAATTAATAAATATGTCTAATATGTAAAGAATATAGCCACTAAAAAAAAGCATGATGAAAATATTAGTCCATTTTTCCCTTTCACACATTCCTTTCGTAGACATAAGGAAGTACATTCAACTGTGAACTTTCCTTCATTGTACTCTTCAAAAAACTTATTCTCTTGTGTCTGTGGTAGAATTTATTCAATCCTCAACGATTGCTAGGGCAGCTTAAGAAGGAACCTAACTTCTGGTATCACAGGCCACAGTTACTGTCAAGAATATCCACTACTTTTGGAGAATTTTAAAGAATAGAGATGCATAAGCCATAAAGTCTGTGCACAGGAGACTAGAGGCAGACATCTCCTAATACCATGGCATATGGTCCAGTGTACAGTAATGTTACTGAAATTTCCTTCCTTTCCTTCAGAATATGTGCCCTATGTCATCTGAGATGCACCATGGAGGGACTTGCACGTGGGACTGGCAAATTTGGCACAGAACACAAGGAAAAGCATTCACTTCAGCAGGTGGTGACACCTGGAGGCCAGGTAAGAAGCAGGAGAGGATTTAGAACGGCACAGCATGACAGTGTGAAGGAAATAGGATTAGGTTGCAGGTGTGTGCTCTCAGGGCAAAAGTCACTATCTCCTTGCTGCTCTCTAAGCTCACAACACTGCACTATCTGTAAAGATTGCATGTCTGGTGATCCAAATGCGAGTATGAACAGCCAAGCACTCCAACCAGTGCCTAAATTAATGCATCTTAATTTATTCCTTAAATGACCTTAAAACACTCATTCACGACAACTCCGGTATTTGAATCTTCCCAAAGTTGCCAGACAGTTGAACTGGATCTGCCTCAGTCTTACTTAGCAGCCCAGAAATGTCCCAAAAGCTTTTCTTTCTTGTTTCACTTTCCATTAGTCTTTCTTGAATGTGGATGATCAGAATGATACCTTTATGCTTGGTATTTGCCAACATTCTTTATAATGAAGAGGCCTCTACTTTGGTCTCTTGATTATATTGTCTGATATGTTGGTAAAAAAAATAATCAAAATCACACAAGGAAACACTTGAAGGCTAATGGGAATGAGTGTACAGAACACAATATATCAGCATGAAATGTCATCCAAAGAGTTTTATATTCCAGTATGACTCGATCACCCCCAGTCTCTGGAAAACAAGAACATGACAATGCAAATCCAAGATCAAGTGTTACTAATAAATCTAACAAACCCAGGAAAACAGGATGTAAGTGGAGTGTGGCAAGTGCCATGTGCATATTTAAGAAACTGATAAAAGTGATCTTGGTAACTACAGATTCATTAATCTTACCTTAATAGCTGAAAGGCTAAAGAAGAAATTTTGAAGGAAAGCATAATTAAACCCATAAAAGTAAAGGAAAAATGAAATGAAATAAAAGGCAGTTTAAGTTTACAAATTTGTAAAGCTGTGTGCCAAGCTAAATATGTTTTTTTAAGACTAGAAAATAAAGATTTAATCGGTCTGGAGTTCAGTAGAGCTAACACATGGCAATGAAAGCGAAGGAAGTGTAGAACTTGTATTACCCTCTCTCTACTGTAATATCTTAAAAGCTAAAAAGGAAAAAACCAATGTGTTATGCTAGAATAATTTTGTTATTACAGTTCCATAAGTACTGGCTTTGGGATTAGTAACTCTAATTCTTTGACTTTATGGATACTTAATTAAGTTGTACAATGTTGGAAGGTATCATCACTACAGCACAGAATTAAAGAGATGGATGATATAGAAATTTGAAATAAGAGAAGGTGAAAATTTCCAGTAATTAAGGGAACATTTTGCTATAAACTGGTGGCTTATTATGCAGGAACAACCAGAATTCATGCAGAAATTAATCACAGCAAGACAATGAGGCTTTCCAAAGGCCAGGTTTTCCAAATTTCTTAAAGTTCTTTACTAATTATCAATATTCTTCTGAACATATGGACATCGGAAATGGCCATCGTGTCCAGTGACGCTTCTGTAAATGTCGTATATCGGTGCAATCATAATTGATAGTCCTCAGCTTGTGTACAGGAATTACATTTATTCTATCAGCCACCACATTGTGCTGAAACTCATGTTCAATTAAACAGTGTCTTTGATGACCCTTACATTATTTGAATGTCTTCCAAATGACCACCATGTAAAATTAGCACAAGCTTTGCATTAATTTTTACTTCAACCGGTAACAGTCAGATTAACCAATGTTAATGTACCATCCAAACCACCTTGTAGAACTGATATACTGTAGCTGTGTTACAAGTATACCTTCTCCCTCAACCAGCGTCAATGTTTGAAGGTTTTATAAACTGTGATTTTATCTCTCATCATCACTAAAGAATACTCTAGTGTGCTCCTGAGTATATCTTTATGGTGGAACTGAAAGCATCTTTAATTCTTGCTAAAATTCAAAACCAATCATTCATTTATTCAATGAAATGTGTATCAATAATTAACTCACTAACATGTGAGTCACCGGCCTAGAAAGTCACACAACTGAAGAACAATTCCCAGCCTGGTAGCAGTACTCTAGCTGCAGGAGTAGGCAATACTACTAATGAGTGGGTTGTGGTTTTCGATGTGAGTTAACACCCTGCAGACCCCTAAAGACTACTTCTGGAATCGTCTTTCCTTGAAATGAGGATTCTTAGCTTGAGGCTGAATTCCTTGCATATACGTGAGCATGTAGACTAGTCAGCTCAAGGCTATACATTTTCTTCAAAATCATGTCCTTAGACCTTGCAAACTCTGTACATCTGTGCTATCTTTGGAACCATTAGCTTTGAACTCAGTCACTTCTTTTATCTGCAGTGTTTGCTGACATAACTTTTTAAAAAGCACTATTTCTAGAAAATTACTTCTTTCTACCTTTTACCACTCAGATTTTTAAATTAAAAAAAACCCTAATGCTCTTAAAGAGAGATTAAGGATGTCAAAATCACCCTGATCCAATGGTTTGAAGCCAAGAAAATCTTTTTATACTGCTAAAATACCAGAGGCATTGCACAAATGAGCATGAAAATGTTTAAGTTGCTCTTAAATTCTGACTACTTAGCAAACTATTTCCAGCTTATAATGTAAACATTCATTGACACACCAGCAGAAAAATATAGGTCAGATCTTTATTTTTAACTGGTTATGGAAAGTATATTTCTATTTTTTAAAAATGAAATAAATGATGCTCTAAGACTGTGAGGAACTTTGGTACTACCATCTTCCTGACCACCCTTCGAGTCAGATTTTTGTTTCTCTTCACTTTGTTTCTCTTTCATTAGACATATTTATATTTAAAGAAAACAATTAACATTTATAATAGAATATTCCTTAAACAACAGTGGCTTGTGCTTATTAGTGAGGATTTATTCTTGTCATCACTGCTATCTGCAGCAAAATGACCACTGGCTTTAATAGACATAAGGTTTAAGAGGATTTTAGTTGAACTCCATTAATTTTGTTGCATGAATGACGACTTGTGTTTAACATTAAAGAAACACAAATGTAAAGAACTGTTGTTATGCCAAAGAACCTGCAAACTAATTATTCATTCGCAGCTTATTACAAGTCCTTACCTGCAAGGTAGCAAAGAATTTTTTCCTTCCAGGATTTGAATTGATACTAGCACTGAATTTCTGGATGGGGAATTAAACTATTGATATCCTCACACTAACGAATTCCATATATCTGAATTCAGTCTATAGAGATGAGCCATATATCTGCAAAACGGAAAGCACTGGAACACAATGGCCACAGCTACATTACTTCAAGTCAGGAAAGTCAGATTAAAAACTAAAAGAAACTGCCTAACAGCAACTGCACAAAAAACCAATCAAATCACAGAATAAAAAATACCATGGATTAGAAGTGGAAGAAAATTTTCCAGATTTCAGAACTTTTGCTTTGATTTGGAATTGAATCATATGATGGTGATTTTTTTTCTTTTAAGTGGCTTGCAGGATGGTACCCTTTTTATTTGCTCACAGACAATGTCAGGTTAAACAAGCAAAAGGGGCAAAAAAGTCCCAATATTTGTTCTATGCCTAAGTTTGTTGAAAATGTATATATAGTTTTCTATTTTTGCAAGTAAAGTTTATACTATTTTACACAAGAGGGAAATTATTACTTCTTCTTACAGGGAGATACCTATTTTCTGTGGGTTGTTTTACAATATAATTTTTGAAGCAAGGTTCAAACATTATTTTTTTAAATTAAATGTGCCATGTGTTTAGAGTACAAAACTGGAAAAGTGATGTTTGGAAAACCAATGTCACACATGTAGATTACTGTAGTCACTGACCTATCAAATTATTTCTATATGACACTAAGAAAGAAGTGAGTATATAGCTTTATTCAGTCCTGCTACTTGCAGTAGGATCCCTGGTAATGAGATCAGCTACTGCTATTTTGCATTTCTTTATATGCAAGACACACAAAATGATAGCCCTCTTCATAATAAGCATTTATATGCTTACCTCAAGACCAACAAATATACCTAGCATTAGTGAAAATTTGGCAGACAGAGAACCCAAAGACTCTGTAGGTTTGGAGCTGAGCTTCCTTGTTCTGGAACGTGATGCATTTAGAACAGGGATTAAGTGCATTTGAGGGACAGCATTGAGGAACGTTCTTTATTACCCAACATATTGAAAGACAGAAGATTCAACTAGACTGAACTAATTTTGGAAAACATGTTTTTATCCAAAAAAAGGACATGTACTTATTTGTTATTTTACTGTCTACAGGTCAAAAGACAATATAGAAATATATTTTAGCATATTTGAATGATTAGGCTGTATATATTTCTCATTAGATTATATTAATGAGATATACATATAGGCTGAAATATTTTCAACCATCTAAACTCCACAAAAAAGATTGAATGTCAGAATGTATTGTCTTCAACACAAACTGAATCTTTCCAATTAAAAGTGCTGCTATCCTTCTTTGATTTTAATTTCAATACATACTGTCTGAGTAATGACTTCCATTTCACTAAGGGACACTTTCAATTCAAACACAGCTATAAATTTAGGTACTTAAAGATTCAGATTTCATGAAATAACAATTAATTGAAACTTTTCAGTAATAATTTGAAAGTTTAAAATACTCTTTTTCTGGCTTTACTCTATAATTGGATGAGTTTTTGCTATTTTGTGAAAAGCCATTTCTGTTTCTTCTTTCAGTGAGGAGGCAGTAAAAACATAATCACTTTTACTGTAACAGAAAAATATGGGCCAACAAACAGAGCATCTCTACTCTTCCCATGTTATATAGGACTTATTGGACTGTCACTATGTAGGACTTCAAGCATCAGGAGAGACATGTCACCTTTCTTCAACAAATAGGCTCTTACTATGGATATTATTCCCCTTGTCTATCGGTAATACAGGATATATAAAAGTAGTGAACTGGCTCTGCTTTCATTCAGAAAAATGAAAGATGAATATAAATGATGATACCAGATAATTACTTTTAAATGTTTGTGCGGGTGTGTAGGTTAGTATCCTAAATTGTAAATTACAATGCCGATTGCAGACACAGTAAAGACCATTGTATTTACAAATACAGAATTTCAGATGTAAATCTGCAATGGGGCTGAGCCTTTTTTTTTTCTTTTTTGGCTTCTTTTCAGGTGCACTTGGATGCATGAATGCTATGTAAGGAAAAAAAAAAGAGAGAGCAAATCACAGTAGTCATTCCTGAGTTAAAACTGCATGATTAAAGTTTTGAGACAGCAGAATAAGGATATCAGTATTTTATATACATTTTATTCTGGCTTTTTCAACCATTTTCTCAATCCAATGAAAATCTGAAGCAATTGATTCTTAAAGTATAAGTCAATAAGGGAGGACTTTTGTGAGATTACTTATAAAGATTTCTAGCCCACATTCTTGTAATCCAAGGTTATTGCTTGTATCATCATACTGACAGGTTTATCTTAATAAGAAATGTTTTGTGCTAGGAGAATTTATGTTTTTATGCTCAATTACAGTTTTATGTTGGAGGTATTAAGTCGGCAATAAAAAGAGCCTACCTTACATCTAATAATCATTTTTCACATCATAGTCATGAAGGTAAGATACCCTTGGAAATGTATTTCTCTTGTCCTTATTAAGCAAACAATTTGTATTAATTTTGCTTGTCTCAAACCTTACCATTTTCAGATGGGAAAATAGTACATCGTAAATTACATAACCCTACAAGAATGGTACCTTCCCTTGATGCCTTCAGTTAGAACTGGATTCTCATTACATGAAACACTGCATAAATTGAAAAGGAAATAGACAGTCTCAGCCACAGAGTTCACAATCTAAAGTCAACAAAACATAAAACCGGAAAACTGAAAATTCAAGACTCTGGATGAGAGAGGATCTCATTTGGAAGAAAGCAACATTTATTTCGAAGCAAAACGAAGAGTATAGCATCCAAGCATAATATCCTAATTGCAAATTTAAGAAATCATACAAAAACACTAATAAACATTTGAAAGGTCCTGGGATCTGAAATTTTCTTTCTTCACCCCAGCCAATGTAGTACCGTACATGCTGCTAATGTAGATGAATAATCTGAGACAAAGCTCAACAATCACAGTCTGCTGCAGGTTAAAAAAAGAGCAACAGTAATTATTTTCATTACCATGACGGGTTAGTTAGAGACCAATAAAAGCTCTAAATGTCCTTTGTGATCTCAATTAAGTTGTTACCAAGAAGAATGCCTAAGGAGAAATTTCAATGTTAACTTTTACTTCTGCACAACACATTGAAATACTCTAACGCAAAAACTCCATAGGCCCCTATCCTTTGTTTCAAGCGACAGTCTGCATTAACTGTGCCCTAACATTTTAACTTACTGGGCTAACATATAGGAATCACAGGAGAGAACCTACTACTGATCATTAGGTAGGCTTTGATTTTCCCATCTTTTAGGTTTTTTGTCCAAAGTATTTATTAATAGGAAACATGGAATCTTTCAGCAGTGTGGAGATGCGGTCATGAAGTCCTGACAAGACAGCACAGTGAAACCTGAAGCCTGAAATAGGAACATTTAGAGGAACAGAGTAACTCAACCATTCATAACTCATCAGTAAATTATACTGCTTGGATTCCTTGAAGATATAGCCAGTAACCAGGCTGGATTAAGGTAATAACAAAGAAAAAGATACTTAGAAAAATCCGTTTCTTTGTATGCTCACAATGCTACAGCCTCACCACTTTTCTAGGTTCTCATTAATCATGGGACAGTGTCTCACGCTGAACTAACTACTGGGTATATTCTCATGGCTACAATGACATCCTGGAAGGGAGAAACTCCACCTTTAGCATTCAAAAAGACCGAAATCCAAAAGCTCATTAAATCAAGCATCTGTCAGGCTGAAGATGTATTTAGTTATAAGTGTACTTTGAAGCCACAAGTAGGTACTAACAAACAAACCTATTGTAGGAAGCATTATATTCTGTAGCCAGGAGGCCCATCTTAAAATCTGGGAATGATTATTATATGTCTTTAAATCCATGTTTTCCAGTCCTACATTTATATAGTGATTATTTGACCACGGTATGATTTTTTTTTCCCAGATTTATTTCTGTGAAATAATGCACAGTTTTGCACCAATATTTTTAGGAAATGGCATGGGAGAATCTGAGCAGTCTGCTCTTGTTAACACGACCTGATAACAGCAAGTGATGTGAGAAGAATTTGTGTGTATCCTGGGTTTGTGAACAGATTTTCCAAAACTGCCTCTGCTGAGAGGGTGTTTGCCCCAAACCTGGTAATGCAAAGAAGAAATTAAGAGTCACAGTTTACTTAATGTGACCACCAGCTGGATTAAACAGCAGCAAGGCTTACAAGAGAGTAAAAGTGAGTTTGAAAGGAAGTATTAAAAAAAGGACAAAGATCTCTGCCTGGGTGGAGACCAGCGGCTGCAATACAGGGTTTGATATTGCCAGAAGTTGCCCCACTGGCACTGCAACCCCACCTGCCAAATGCTGCCCCTTCCTGCTTGGCAGCGAGGGAGTTGACAGCACAGGGTGCAACACGGTGATCCCTCAACAGGGTATCCATCAGTGGATCATGTGGAACGGTGCTGGCAGGTGGGGAGGGGTGGGGGAAGGTGTAAATATAGCAACTGCCCTCACAGGAAGAGGGATGCTTGTAACCCACCCCACGTGTCCCCACGGGCAGGATGCATCCAGCTGTATGAGGCATTTGTGTGCGGTGACATGAGAACTTCCTGGGAATGAGTACAAAATGGTGTTCAGCAAATTGTAAGGATATGTTTACAGTCTCTAGGTGCCTCATGTTGTGGTTTATCTGTTGTGTTGCTGACTTTGATCCTGTAAGTGTAGTTCACTGACTGACAGTTAATTGCATCTTGTTAATAAATCAATAAACCTCTTCGATCCCTACTCGATTTGGAAAAAAAAGATGCAGCTGTTCCTTGCAATGAGGCTATTCCATTTTTCTATAATTCCTATGAAAGCAAACATAATCTGTTCTAAGAAAGCCGAGTGCCTGCCTTTCTTACTAAATCATAACTCACTTCTGAAACGGACATGAGCATCAGGGCCAGACGGTGTAATGCATCACTATCTACACGGTGGTAGATCACAGAGAAATGGGGAGAGGTATTGTGGGAAGTTTTCTGAAGGTGAAAAAACAATCCTCTCTAGCCTGTATGCCTGAAGTTAGAAATAAATCATTATCTGTGCCCAGCAACAATGTATTCTGCAGAAAATACTGCCTAGGGAACAGCCAGGGTCACTGCTAGCTTTGCTTAGCTACACAGGTGGTGTTCAGGAAAATTTCATCTGGGCCATGCTGTTCACTCGACTTAAATCAGCTTTCAAAGTTGCTACTCATAGAGGAAGCATTGCAAAGAACTTTATGCAAGTTTGAATGTGCTTTCCTGATCTTAAACAATATTTTTCTCTATATTACTGTTCTTCTGAATACATGCTGTTTAGGACAGGTAATGATTACAGATAGAGTGTGTAAAGTGTGAATTCATTGTGTACGACCTACATAGAATTGAAAATAAACCCCCAGAATATTCAATCTGTAATTATCTATGTCCTTTTTAGCGTATTTGTGTGCCACTAGTATATATATTCTAATATATATATTCTAGTATAATTAGAATTCCTACAAACTGTACTGAGAATAATGTGCTTAATGGGAAAACTACACAATCTGTAGGCTTGGGATTTGAGTTATCTCTTATATTTGGAAAGGTGAAGAAAAAAAAATTGAATGTTAAATACCTTGTTATAATAATTGGGGTTTAAAAAAATTATTAAAATACAGGAAAAAATAGCGCATATGATATAAAAAATCTGTAATGCCTCCCTCCTCACCCCCTGCAAAAAGATAAAGGGGCTGTAAAAAACCCTTTGTCCCATAAAAAATATTACAAGGGCTACATAATGTTTCCTGTGCAGTTTCTTTTCTTTAATCTTTCACCATTTTGTCAGAATTTGGGGGAAAAATATTTAAATCAAAATTTCAACCCATTTCAAGAGGCTAAAAATGAGTAGATGACTGTAATGAGCTACCATATTGCTAAATGCTCCCTCATGAGGCTCACAAAACCATCCTCAGGACAGATTCATTTCCTAAAGTATTACTTCGAGAGTTCACACATCAACCCATAAAACCCCCATTTCATGATTTGAGAAACCCATTATCAGCATTAAACTGTTTTGCATCATGCAGGACCACTACCAAAGCTCACAGTCTCTGGTGGAGCTGCATGAATACTTAACCTCTCATATACAACAGCTGGCAGAGCTCAGTAAGGTTTGGACAGACAAAGAACAGAGCTCCCTATGATCTTCTCTGACTCTGTCCTACACTTTCTACAAAAGCAGTTTCTACAGATCTAAATAAGGCAAAAATTTGGTCTCAGATTTGTACAGATGCTCTTTGTCCAGGATTCATTCCATTTTGGAAGAAGGAAGAAATTAGGATTCTAAAAGTCAATCTCCATCCTTGCTAATACCGGTCCTAAAGACTCCGAGAGGGAAATGCCACTCTGTGAAAGACAATCCTTGAAGTTCCACAATGCAAGTTAGACATGATGACTTCCATCATATACTAGGCATAGAAAATAGGTGTTCATACAGTATCCATCACTGCAAGATCTTATCCCTCCTTCCTCCCTTATGGAGTTTAGGCAGAAACTAGTAGATTTTAAAACTGCAGGTATTTAATGATGGAAGAAATTCCAGATATATCATTCAGTCTGGAAGTGAACTCTCTCTGAAAAACGACTCAAACTATAAAACTACAATACTATAAACCATAGCCATTACGATCTCTTTAGGCTTCCCCACTTATTTGAATGCAAAGTGCTGCATTATGTGCTGAACACCACACTGTGACAGTATGACAGATGTGTCAGGGCCAAGCTGCACTCCCTGCATCCTGCAGCGGGGCCCTCCGTGCTCAATGCCAGACCTCTCGTAAGAGGGCGGGGTCAGAAACCTCTGCTGCCTTGGAGAACCTCAAGAAAATTCTAGAAGAAGTGTCAGGAGCAGAGGCTCCTCTGAGCAGCTAGGCTAAGGAGCCTCAGCAGGGGCTCTTCCACTCTCCGAAGCTGCTTTTAAGCCGAGGCTCACAGCCCCAGCCCCTGCCTAAGCTGTGCTTCTGCACCCTGACTCTGACCCACTGACTGATATTCCTGGCTTGACCCTGAACTCTACTCATCACTGTGGACTTCTCTGGCGATGTGCTCTTCTGGTTCAGCCCTGGTTGCTGTTACCCTCCCTGTTTGGGTACTGTATCACTGCTCCCTTGTCAGCAAAGCCACAGCTTCTGCATGCCCTATTATCGTGCTTCAGTTCCCATCTTCCCTTACCTTGGTGAACATCCTGTTCCTGCTGCTCCCTGACAGGATGTACACAGAGCATGTTAATTAGATTGGGATTTTCAGGGGACAGAGGCAGGGAACACACAGTTCATGAGTTCCAAAAAAGTTTGGGAAGAAAAACAGTTACAAAAGCACTTTCCAGAGCTCCCAAGGAGCAGCCCATCTAAAAGATGAGAAAAGAACAGAACCGAACCTGGACATCCCAGTAACTCAGTTAGCATTTTAAACCAAAAATTTTAGCTAAATATTTGGTGGGGGGTGAGAGTGACTGTAGGTAAACTAACTGAGGCAGTGAGCTCTTGACCAGGAAAACCGGAAAAGTTAAGTGATAGTAGATTGTTCCTTTTTTCAGCAGGAAAAGGATTAGGTCTCTGTACCAGCAAACAGGACTGTGAAACCCGGCCTCTGAGAAATCCTTTTCCTTGCCTCTCAGAGAAGACGTGTTTCACAGCCAGAAGTGCAAACAGAGAGCACAGCCCTTGAGCCTCACTACTGCAAAGCCCAGCACAGAGTTTGGAAGTTTGTGAAAGGCTGTTGCAAAGAGATAGGACTAATCAGTTGTCCATATCCATGGGGTATAAAATAAGGTGTAAAGGAGCTTAATTGCAACAAGAAAGACTCGGGTTAGACATTACGGAAAACTAATGGAAATGGCAAGGACAGAGGAGCTCTGCTGGAACATATAATCTCAGGTGATTGTGGAATCTCAACGGAGAGATCAAAGAAACATCAATGAAGAAACACATTTGTAGAGTTAACTGAAGACAGAAAGAGAAGGGGAAAGGGAATTAGATGACACATTTGAAGTCTCTTTCAGCTCTGTTTTTTATGATTCATGATATCTTGATTCTTACTTTGGAGCTGATAATACTTATGTGATGAGCAATCATCCTGTCTGAGTTTCCTTTGGGAAAAAAAAAAAAAAAAAGAGTCCTGGTAATCGAAACCTGCTGATATTGCATCCAGCTGATGAGTTTTTTATTCGAATATTCATAAAAAGATTCATATTCATGTGCAACAGAAATATATATAGTGCTCTCTACAAATAAATACATTCAAATGAGAACCAAAGAAGAAAATCACATCCTCCCTTCCTAGAACTCAGAGCAACTGGTCAGTAATGAAACTAGAAGAGGTGACAGAAGGGGAGAAAAATCCTCTCCAAGAGATATACCTACAGAAAATTATGACATAGCAATTAAGAGACTATAAGAACACCCATTACTGATAAACTCTAAAATCCCTGGTCCAGCTTTCCAAGCACAATGGAAGATTGGCTGCTGGCTACAAAGAAGTGTGACATAGTGAAATGAAAGTACTTATCACTTTTTTTGAAAGTGTTGAGTTTAACAACTATTTTTAACACCAGAATTACTAAAACTAGTTTCAACCCTTCAAAACACATTAATAATATATTATTTTCCTAGTTCACCTGCTAAAACCAAGGGTATACATAAGGTGCATAAAACAAATGCAGATATTACAAATGGAAGAATTGAGTTCTACATCAAGATTATGTAAAAAAAGTTTTACATCAGGATGAGAAATGCTATCATAACATGACAGAAAAGGGACAAGATCAAAGAGAACACATCTGAAGTTTTCCGTCATACTATATCTAGTCTGTTATCAAAACTGGCAGTTGTAGTACTCTATCAGACACTGAGCACCGTCTCAAAGCATGAGCTGCACCATCAGCCACACTACTGCTTTCTTACTTGGATTAGATGAAGACCTAGTGAATGATTGTATACAGTTATCTATATTTGACTGCTTTTTTAAATATTGCAGGAGAACTGAATGGAGTTAATTTGTTCTTTGAGACACAAAGAAACGAGCCTTGCAGTCAAAAATGGTGTCAGGATTATTGATGCTATATAACGCTGAAGCTGGCAAATATTCTCCTGTTTTAAATATAGCTGTCAATAGTGAGCTACTGGGCGTGCAAGGATACATAAACCTAGGTCATAGCTGGCACTCGCCATTCACAGCCAGCTACAACCTGGCTCTCTGATATTTGCTCTGGTTTTGGCAGTTCTGGCTTTAAATCCTGAATCCCTTAACCAGCTTCATAGGCTCCAGTAGCTTGTGTAAAAACTTTCTCACTTCATACTTCCTGCGGAATTTGAGACATGTAGTTCTTTTCCCTGGTAATTGTGATAAGTCAACAAAACACCATGTCCTCTAATAGTGTAAAACAAGATAGTAAAAAAATTAAAATAAATAGAATTTTTAAAAATAATCAAAGTTAAGCATAAATGTGCAAAATTTGATCTATCTAAAAAGAAAGGAAGGCATGTCTTACTCAGAACTTTGAAGGTGGGATTGCTCTGTCTCTGGAAATTTTTTTGCCTCAAACCAACTGTAAATTCCTGACCTTCAGACACATTCTGAATTTTTCCATACAATCAAAATGACTGTGTTCCTACCATCTCAAACAGATGCAATATTCCAAGAGAAAACTGTTTAGCAAACTAGCTGATGGATCAAGTCAATACTTTACAGTAAACAGATCCAGCAATATTCTTCATATTTTCTAAAGTGGCATATTGGCCATGTCTTAAATCCGAGAGATACATTTCCTATCAGTATTACCAGTGGATTAACACTACAGCACTGCAGCAGCCCAGTGAAGATGTGCTATTCTAAAATAAGTACAGGTAGCTCCAAATCTGTCAGAAAAGAAGGAAATATGTGTCTTAGGAATACTATATATCTTCCTGTCTTAAAAACTCTTTTCTCCTGTTACAGTGCCCTTGGCCATGTAAGAGAGTTTCCAGAAGCAGGTAAAAGAAAAGGGCCAGACTGAGCCATGTGTGAGAGCTGCAGGAGGTCCACCAGTGTCCACATGCCCCCAGAGGTGCACTGGCCTTGCCTGAGCTCTGCTGTAGCCGCACCTCACCTACTCCCTCCTCACCTGCTCTTTCAACTCCACCTTAACCCTTTTTTCACTCTATTTCGGTAGCAATGGGAGGGGATGGGGTGTGGTGATAAGCTCTCTATCCCCTTGAAAACTGAAGGGTTAAGTTAATGGCACAGAGTACCCATTCAGCACGACTGGTCACTCCTACCTCCCTTCGCTATGCCCAGATGGCACAAAGCACCAGGATTATGGACCCAACTTTTATAACAGAAGTCACCCCATCTGCTTCTCTGGTTGTTTCAAATGGCTTCACAGACAAACTACCTTAAACTAAGAAACTACCAGCTCAGCTGCTTGAATGTAGAGGCAAGTTTGAGTGAAAACAGGGAAAATGCCTAATCTTTATTGTGGAACACATATGGCACCCTCTCTAAGAAGTGGTTTTCATCAGGTGAGAAGTCCTGCATTTCAGGCATTTGTAGACACCCATGAGATTTTTTCCCCCCCCATATTTAATCCATCTGTGGAGAAGTTCAGACAGTCAGGACGAGCGATACAGCCACTTGTTTATATTTAGTTTTGACAGCTACAACTTCAAAACCTACTGGATCATAGGAAAAATCAAGGGGGAGGTTATTTAAAATACAAAATTGCTGAATGTATATTTCTGTATATTTTCAGGGGACTACCGTTTCTATAAAAACACAAATTTTGCATCCTCAGTAATGACAGAAGAATCATGATTTCTTTTTTTAATATACCTAACAGATTTAAGAAAAAAAATTATTTTAAAGTAAAAATAAATACATAATCTTTTTATATGCTATTATTATCTATTTTAAGAATTAGAATGTTAATAATATACTTGTTTTGCAGTATTATATTAGCTTCCTGATAAAGGACATTTTCTCTTGCTTTGAGGGAGATGGAAATGTCGTACTCTAGACAGACTCTTCTTAGCCTCACTTCAAACAAGAAAGAAGACTATGGGCAACAGCAATTCCCAAACTTTCAAGCTAAGTAACATTTTCTTGTCAAAAGAATGCATCAGATGTATTGACATGCTTCTACCCTACATTATGAAGGATATTTTGGAAGATCCTCTGGTACTGATATTCTCATAATAAGAATATGCTGTTCATTCAGTGATACTCTATATAAACTCAGCATTTTAATACAGTTAAGTCAATGTGCTTTAGGTTTCATTTCCTAAATAACTCTGTTATCAATACCAAAGGACATTTTTGTCTCCACTGTCAATCACTTTTATGTTCCAATTGTTCCTTAGTATACGAAACTAAAACACTTGAGTTAGCCTGCTAAACAAAATATATTTCTTTTATTCAGGTTTTACACTGAAAGCTGATTTTGATTAAAGGATTTTGATTCTTTGTGCAAAGCACCTTGAAATAGGTAAACTTTTTTTCCTGTATATTTCTAGGTTTTGGTTCATTTCTTTCTTTCTGATTTTTTTTTTCTTTTGAATGCCTGAAAAGTAACCTCAAAACTTTTTAAATGCTATTTTCACAGAATGATATAGCTTTTCAGATTAAATATTAGGGATTTAATAAAGGATGACAAACCTTGAACTCATTAACAAATCAATTTCTCTTAGTCACGATTTTTCCTTAAAAAAAAAAAATATAAACCGGAGAAATAGACACTAATACTTTCATTCAAAACTGTACAGAAATTTCTGGGTAAATCTGAAAATATCAGCTTTATGATTGCAGATTGAGAGAGTAATTATTTAATAGTATTTCTTTTTGAGAGAGGTCAAGTTTTTATCCATGGCTGCCAACTACAGACAATACTACAAAAAACACTGTAGAGATGCTTACCACCAATACTCAGAGTACCTTGTCATCTTTACATATGAAATAAACACATTAAGAGTTATTTTTTATTAGTAGTTCTTTCACTGTATTTCTTTTTTGTGATATAAAACAACCACACAAAAGCATTGTGAAAACAAAGTTTTACAGAGGACTTAGGAACTTCCAGCTGTACTCACTGCTGCTATGGAAGCAATGCCTTTCTTTATGACAATATGGCTGTCCATCTCTGACATTTGCCTGACCACACATACCATCGTATCTATCCTGTGTAATGAGACTAAAAACTTGAAAAAGATGAAGTAATATTTTTCAAAATCAGTACTAAGTAATATTTTTAAGATCGTACAGTTTCAGTATACAAAGAAGCTGCATTTCCTAGAAAAATCCAACAAGCAGGAAATGCACTGTCCCAATTTCTTAGCAATACAATCAAAGTGAAGATGCTGCAAAGTGTCTCACTTTGCTCCCCCAACCATTTCGCACAGTCCAGCTTTTTATAGCAATTCTTTATTCAATGGAGTAACATCATATTATCTGCTCAGATATTCAAAATTCCCATGGCAATCTGCCTGGGTGTCTAAGACACCTCTGAGATGGGTCATGCCCCACAGCAGACACATCCAGCAGAACCCCTGTACCAGGAGGCCAGTGAATACTGAAGAGAGAACAGTTAGAGAGTGATCAATCTGCAAGTCTGGAACATTAAGAAACTTTTCTTAAAAAAATGTTGGGCCCAGGCTTCATTGATAAACATAATGTAAATTCAAAGCTTAAATTAAGTGTTGCATTTAGGTTGAAAACTATAGCTCTGACGAAAAACTAGCTTCGAGGCACTATGACAAAAATCCAGTAAATTCAGTAGTTCTCTCTGACTCCAATCAGTTCAGAAGGCTTTTTAAAAATTCCTTGAAGGATGGGATTTGTTTCCTATTTTACTCTTAGCAAGCCCAAATCTTTCACATCCTGCAAAAAAATGTATGCATTCTAGTGATGCACTGTTTTCTGTAACATACTTATTTCTGCTGCTGAAATGACTAATTTCTGGTTTTTTAAACAAAATGGATACTGATGAGATGGTTTCACACGCAATCATGTAACAACTGTTGTGCCTCTTTGATTTTTTGCAGTACTAATCTCCAAACTATGCTGACAAGGTCCAGTGTGAGCTTCTGGAAGATCTTTGTGCATTAAGTGACTCCACTTAGCATAATGTTGTTGGCAGTGGGGACTTTGTTGTTTATTGTCAGCAGATTATTCATTACCAAAACAATTATTTTTTTGAACTTAATTGAAAACAGTACACATGCCATCCAAATAGTTTGTCCTCTCCCAGGCAAATTCAAGTGGGTCGGTGCACCTTGACCAGAGCACAGTATTTGCTTTACCACTCCTAATAATACATGGGCTGTAAAGCCCATTTCCCTCAGTTTGTTAGATGGTATAACATACACACAACTTCCTCTAAATGCAAACTTAACAGATGTCTTCCAGCTCTAGGGTTTTTTTTCCCTAAGAATCACTTTCAAGGTTTGCACTCTTGCAGCAGAGCTGATGAAAATATGATTGCTTTTCATGACTCCTCCTCTGCTGCTGGGTAGGCACATTAAACAGATATAGCTGTCTATCTCAATGTACACATGCCATAGTAAAATGTGTGTTATTTACTGATAAAAACCACATGACAGCAGTTTAAAAACAGGATTTATTCTGTCAGTCAAATTAGGGAGGCAGAATATCCTCTACGCCAAGTGATTACTGTCTGGGTCTAAGTGTGGCAAACTGCCAGATCAATTATAATGGTAGAGAAGAGGAAATATGAAGACAGATTGGCTCAATTCTAAGCAGAAGCATCACTAAAAAAGAAACCCAGGGACACTTTAATGCAACATCCAATTACTTAAAAGTGCATCTTCGGCCTACAGTGCAGTTTTTGTTTATATGGTTTCTTTCTACATAGAGTATTAAAAGGGAAATCAGCATAGAGTTGGAAAAATCAGTTGCAAATAAAAAACACACTGATACAACCTTTGATTGTATCAGTGTACATTGATGTTTCTGAGATGGAAATTTCTGAATGTCAGTTTTTACAACAAAAGCCTAGAAATACCATGGGAAAACATACTCAGAAGATATCCAATAACATTTCAGATGCAATCCTGTTAAAATAGCACTATTTCCCCCTTCAATCTGTAATTGATTTCAAGGGGAAAGAAAATGGCTAGATTACTCTTCATACCCAAGTTTTTCCTCTACTATTCATTATTTTATGCATAATTTACCTTTCCCAATACTGGAGGAAAAAGGATGGTAGTAGAGCTGGTAGATTAAAGCCACCTAAAACTGATCCATGATGTTAGCTCTCTTATCATAAGAGGAAATTAGAAAAAGGCAGATAAACGTGTTTTGTCTTTTCTTACTATTATTTTTATTAACAGTGGAATTCATCCTCTCAGTCGCACATTTTTATTTCATGTTCCTAAAGCTGACATGAGGAACATGCATGGGAAATGTGAGTTTCCAAGAAAAGACCAAGAATTTAGTATTCTGGAGGAGAAATTCATCAGCTTTTTATGGTATGGTCTGATCAGTCTTCAGATGAAGCCTGAAAGAAATTGATTCTGATACAAGTTGCTAAGGTTAATGTTCCACAAATGGCGCAAATTAGAGTCTGATCGTTATTTCATAGCAAAATGACATTGTTTTGGATGAGACACATCTAAAACCCTGCAGCCCTCACCATCATAAATATTATCTGGCCAAATTAAAAATTAGTATCTAGAAATGGATAAAATAAAGTAATATGAAATAACAAAGAAAATGTCAGGATTTCATCAGGGGATAATTACATGATGTTGTTTATACATGAAACTAGATCTCTATTTTACAAAAATTTGGAATGCATTAAAACTTAGAGACTTGCAGAAATGTGAAACCATGAAGTTCAAGAGATTTGCACCAGAACAAAAGGAAAATTAGACCCATTATTTGAAGCCTGCTGCATGTGGATTGCTAAGAGGATGCACAATATATGACGTCTTAAAGATATTTTTGCTAGACTTTGAAGAAGGTTTATGACAAAAAAAGGAATGAAACAAGTGTTTTACTGAGACTCAGAAACTTTGTAAAAAGGCCAAAAAAAAGATAATGAGAGCCTTAATGTTTCTTGAATCATTGGGGTGAATTCTTAATCTTTAACAGAAAAGAGATTTAAAATGAGTAATATTGCTAGAAGAATTTGAAAATAAGCACAGGAGAATCTAAAGCTAAGTACTGTCAGTTTGTACTCCATTTGCCATTTTTAAACACACTCATATGAAAACACATTTATAGTCCATAAATCTATCCTATGAATACAAAGTATTCAAAAGAAAACTACAGCTTTATACAATATATAAAACTGTTTAACTGATGGCTTTAAATCAGGAATCATCATACCCTGAAGTACTCTTTGTTAGGGGTCCATTTAGTATAACATAAGAAAGTGGAGGCAAAATACCATTCAGTTAACTGCGGCTCTGAGTAACTATTCAGTTTCAATCCAGCCTGTCAATGTGTGGAAATTATATTTCCATCTTGAACACATAAGCAGGTGAATACAACTCCCTCTATTTCCACTTTATAAATGTAGTACCTGAAACAAGAAAGATCAATGCTGAAATGCCGTCATTTTTTCTGGTGTCATTCCTTTCAAAAGGTTACTGAAAAAAGATGAAGAGAATGTGCTGTGTGAATGACTAAAAATGAGAAATAAACTCCATTATAATTAGACAACAAAACTACAATCTACGGTGCTTTGGTTTTTTTTATCCATGAAGAGGTTTAAATTGATGCAACTGCCAATAAATGGAGACTAGAATATAATTATATATGTAATTATTTTTCTACTGAGAACAATTAACCACTGAAATAATATACCCAGGTATAGAAGGGATACTTCATGATTTCAAGCTCTTTAAGGCTGACCAGACATCTTTCTTGAAGAGACGCTATAGTCCAGACAGAAGTTTTGGTCATAAACTAGAAACTAGCAAGCAACATTCTTTGACCTCTGCTCCATAAGTCAAACCTGATGACCACTAATGGCCCCATGCTGGTATAACAGTGTATGCATTTTAAATGGTTATCCACATTACCATTTACTCTTTCTAATGTATCTCAGGACCCAGAGTGATGACTCTTCCCTTATGACTGCCTTATCATTATCACTTATCACTAAGTCATTTCATTTCCCTTTGTCAAGAAAAATTCAAGATATATTTCTCATAGAATGCAACTTAAGCTGATCCAGTAATTAAGTCGAGTCAGCAGAGCAACTTCTAAAACACTCATGCTTAAGAAAGACGTTGTACACTTTAGGCCAATAGCAGAACACGGATGTGCAGAAGCTGAGGGTGGCCATCTGTTTTCTAAGGCAAGTGGGAATGAAAAACAGTCTGAACCACCTGACAATGTCCACAGCTCCTGCCCCTGTGAGCCAGGAGTACTCTCCCATTGATGTTTTTTATTCTTATCACAGGGGAAACCGTAACTAGCTCTAAACACAACCACAGAATCTGTCTGTACTTTGTTCGTAGACTGAAAAAATCTGTATTTTCTATATTATTTGTCTGACTCCCTTGGTTCTGCCTCTGCCTAAATCACTTGGAAAGTGCGGTCGGGCCTACTGCTGGCATATACATCCCAGTGGATAAGTAGACCAGCAGAGCCCTTCCTGAACCTATAGATGAGGCATCCCTGAAACATTAAGGATACATTGTTAAGCATTCACATGGGAAATGCTGTAATTAAGTTACATGCATGTTTTTTGTTGCATCTACTTATGTGTCAGATTTACAGGCTAGATAAGCTATTTAATTATAAGCTCACATCGTAGTTCAAATATCAGTCAAATTACTCATTACTAATGTTGCATCCCTACTTTCCTGAAATTTACTTTATGTGGAACTATGATTTATATGACAGATTTATCAGGTCTTGTACATTACGGTGAACAGTTCAGTCTTCCATGGGAACAAACACAAAAAGAAATTATTTCAGGAACAGCTTTGGCTTGTAATGCAAGAACTCAAATCGTACTTAATACAGGAATTCAAATACTTAGACAGCTGCTGTAGTACTACTTTGGATTTCTTTTATTGCACTAAGTTGCTCACTAACTCGCTTCAGTCAAATAGCCTTTA
This sequence comes from Falcunculus frontatus, assembly GCA_013398115.1. Lineage (NCBI taxonomy): Eukaryota > Metazoa > Chordata > Aves > Passeriformes > Falcunculus > Falcunculus frontatus. The sequence continues at coordinate 350,452 of VZRV01005920.1, read as the reverse complement.
AGCGCTGCAATGCAAACCATATCAATAGCTGAAATTAAATGTATTGCTATGGGCAGCAGGCAGACTTCTGTCTATTTGAAACAATTAATGTCATTATCAAGTAGTAATAACTAAAATACAGATGGGATGTTTGGAGTGATGATGTTTGTCTTCCCAAGTCACTGTTATGTGTGATGGGGCCCTGCTATCCAGGAGGTGGCTGAACACCCGCCTGCCCATGGGAAGCAGGGAATTAATTCCTTGTTTTGGTTTGTTTGTGTACGTGGCTTTTGCTTTACCTATTAAACTGTCTTTATCTCAACACACAATTTCTCTCAGTTACATTCTTCTGATTCTTTCCCCCATCCCACCACGGAAGGGGAGTGAAAGAACAACTGTGTGGGGTTAGTTGTCAGGTGGGGTTAAACCACAACAGTAATATAAATTTTTACCAGTGGATGTTTAACTCTGTCACCTGGAAGATCTACAGAAACATGTCACCAGGCTAATTCCTTAGCAGATGAACAAATAAATCAACATTTTTTTATAATTACATCCCTTCACTCAGAGCTATGATTTATTCCAGTCCAGGAACAGCTGCTCTTCCTTGTGTACTACATTGTAATTCAGATGTTTACATTCTAGTGACCCTTCTTGAGGCAAAAATGTACCTTCTATTTTACCAGCTGTTTACCTAAAGGATAGTCTACTTTTCAAGCTGTGCAGTGATCCAAAAAGGATTTCACTAAAGGTCCAGTTGTTATAAGAGAAATGTGAGCTTACTAGTACTGAAAAATGGATACTTCATGACTGCCAGCATTTGAATGAAGTGACATCTGGTCAAGCTGTCCTCAATACACATAGATTCACAGACCTGTCAGTCATGGTCCTAAGCAAGTTATTTGGAGGACTCCCAGAAAATCTTAAGGACACAAACTCACCATAGAAGGCAGGTCATTCCAAAGATTACATACTAGGGCAAAAAACAACTTACTTTTTAAAAAGATGTGAGCAATTGCCAGGTAATACAGGTTGAATGGATTCAAGTTATTCTGAAGTAATATTACTACTAAGCCAAATCTCCAGGGATTCATTTGGAAAAACTTATCATAGCTATAATGAGTGCATGCTACGTGCATTATTCTAGCTAATGATATCCAACTCTCTTCCTTTAGTGCCAAAATTAGTCTTCTTGCTATCATTCAGAACAAAATATGATACTTAGATCCTTTGAAAAAAAAATATTTCTAAGAAACAAAAATAGCTTCTCGAACAGATGAAAGTAAACTATCAATGGTATCAGCTACTCTTGTCTTCTCCATGAAGATCGTTTGGGTGCTATCATAAAGAGAACCACTGAGGGCAGTAAAAATATTCCAGATAATTAGGCACAGGAAGAGAACTTCTACTAAAATCAATGGATTTGCTTGACTTTATTTCCAGTAAGATCATGGTTCAGCAGCATGGAATCCTTGTGTACTAGGAAAACAGAATTTGACTTTCTGCATTCTTTCAAAGCCTGAAGGGGTATGAAGGACTATATAAGGGATGTCAATACACTACTTGGTGTCTTTTTCACATGGCATCATTCAGTATTTGAAACGACTCTTGTTTCAACTACTTCACTATCCCATTTACCAACCTAGAGGCAGTAAAAGGGCATCCTTTTTTTGAATTCTATCTGCAGTTGAACTGATTCATCAGTCTTAACAAAGCCAAGACCTTTGTCCTCCAGTCTTCTTCCACTCAAACCCATAAACCATGCCATAAGTGAATATAGCTTAGTGATCATGGAACTTGGAACATATTTCTTTTTCTTACTGTGTAACTGATATTTGACATGTTTTGTTTTCTATTTTTTTGTGTATGTGTGTGGTTTTGTTTTGTTTTACTTTATATCCACTATATAATTTGCAGTTACAAAGGTCTAAGAGGAAAGTCTGGACTTCACAAAGCACAAACTTCCTTGCCAGCTTCAACAATTATTTCAAAAATTGATACGCTGTTTCAGCAAGGCCTTGTCACGCAAAATAACTGTATTTATTGTCTCTCTCTCTCTACAGGGAAGCTGTTCTTCAGCAATATCCTTCCTGGCATGTGTCAAGATCTATGAATTCTGTGAAAAAAGTTCCATTGTTTAAGCTAAAACATATATTCATTATGTAAACAATCCTCTTCATTTAGGAAAGGAAACCATAAGACTCTCAAATCATTACAGTGTGCTAGTTCACTGCCTGAGTAGGGAGCGCTTCTATTAATAAATCTTAAGGAGAACGGTTTTCACCTTCCTCTATTTTTCACATTGATCATATCTTCATTCTGGAGCTTTACGTGACCAGATTGTTCCCCTTTGTGTGAATTGGGCAATGCTCTTCTAGATTTGCCTTTTTCCTTAACTTGCTAAAAGAAAGTGTTTCTTTCCTGCACGTGGAGTTCTGTTTTCCAGTTGCATCCACAAGTCGTTGAAAAGTAAAATAAAAGAAAGAAGCTCATCAGTTGTATGAAAAGAAGCCTCCATAAGTCCCGCAGAATGGAGCTGCTTATTATTGTGCACAGAGAAATCTACTTAACTTCTTTAACTTTTTCTGAACTTCAGCAGTTCAAAAAGTTTTGACATATCAAATGTAGACTTTTTATCAGAGAAGATGACTCAAAGACATTTTACCACTGCTCTATGATTGGCCGATTTAGGTATTTCGTACGATGTTCAGGAACAGAGCTGGTCTGGAGCTACAGATATTCACCATCACTTACAATAAAAAATAGCTGGTTTTTTTCTTGCAGATTGTATACATGTTAAAAAATAACAAAACCAGTATTGGTCAACGCTACCATGGGTACCTTTCCTTTGGTGATATTAACTAGAAAACCCAAATTGAGAAGACGATTAAGGCACTGAGAATATCAAAGAATAATTCAAGTATATGTAAAAATATCAGTTTAGTTTGGTTTCTGAGGTAAACTGACTAAAACAATTTTTTCCCTTTCTTTCCTCTAGTAACTTTAGAATTCAATGATTTTCAAACTAATTCCAAAAGAGGAGTAGAAACACCAAAACATGTAATTCCTAAAGTTTAGGGAAACATCGGAGATGTGTAGATCAAAAGACATTAAATCATTACTTTGTGAGGAAAAAAAATCAAAAAGAAGGTGGATATTATGCATTCCAGTTTGTAGAAGCTTACTTGTACAAGCAGTTTGTGAAAACTACCAGGACAAAATACGACAAGAGATATCACAACTGTGGTACAATTAAACAATATCTTTCTTCTGAATCTCAAGAGAGTTGCCATAGATTTGTTATATCACAGAAATAAACCAAACAAACAAACAGCCCCAAAATCCAAACCATGTAAAAAAACTAGGAAATAGAAGACCTTAACTAAGTAATCTGAGAGCAAGTTCCGTGGTGTGAGCTGTGGTTGTATCTGAACTTCTACAATCAACTAACATTGCCACAGCTCCTTTCCCTTTCCCCGTCCTCATTCCCATTAACTCCTAGAAGACCACTTCAAGAAGGCACACATGACTATCAACCACACCAGACTATATCAAAAGCTTCTTAAATTATCACATAGTTATGACTGAGAATGTAAATGCTTTTTAGTGTAAGCTGGGCAGGTTAACTGCAGCATCTGTGGAAGTGGGTTAAGGTCTACATGGCAACTTCAGTTCACATATGGTAAATAACATCCCTTGGCTCAGGCCCCAGACAGTTCTTTTGTAGCTCCACCCATCAAAGTACTGCCTGCTGTGTAACTTTTTTTATTTTTTTGGGGGGGGGAATTATTAGTGTACGAGCTTTTCCTTTGGCAATTCTGATCCAAAAACTTTTTACATGAATGGCACATTTGAGTGCCATTCAATACAATAAGAGTTAATTTGGCCCAAGTTATTCCTTGTATGGTGTACACAGGAAACAGCCATGGCAGATGAGCAACTTGCAGAACTGCAGTCATAACAAAAACATGAGGCTGTTTGTGAATGATGCTGAGCAGATGACCCTCATCTCATTCCTGTGCTGGCTTTTCTGTTTGATCCTAGGCCATCATATCTCCAAATGGCAACACCCGTTGCTTTGTAGGGGGTTGGGAGGTGAGTGATTGTGGTAACATAGTAATTACTTACTATAGCTACCTATTAGTTCTAGTGATCTCCCCTTGCAATACACGAGGCAGAGAGCAAAATGAACCAAGTCGATAACGGTACATTGGCAGTTAATATTTTAGGGTGATTTTGGTGTGATTCAAATTTCATCATGACTTTATATATCCGTCTAAAAATTTCTTATCATGCAAGTTATTGTTTCTGACTATCATTAAAAAAATACTTTTTAAAATTAGAAAAAGGAATCCTTGTTAAATCCGAATAGCTAAAGATGTGCTGGATGCCAAATGTTTCTAAACATCTGACATCTTACAGAATGAGCTGATAGCAGATACAGTTAGAGAGATGAAATTTTAAAGTAGGCAAAACTGAGATCCAATTTAGCATTTAAGCTGGTATTTAATTGGAATGCATTTGACTTGCATGAAGCTCAGTCCTATGTTGACCTGTTTAGCAATGTTTGCCTGGATTTCTATTTTACATCTGAATTACAGAAGATTAAATAAACAAAATCTTAAGAATCTCATATATGTATTATTTAATCATAATAAAAAGAAGTACTTTAAGTGCTCTGATGCACTGCACATTTAATCCAGCTTCTGAGAAGATGATGACTGCAATAAGCACAGGATCGGGTCATGGCTCAGCAATATATGTCAAATACTATCTCCTCCTAACTTGTTCTTAAGTATCTACAGTTATGGAGTAGAACCATGCCTTTCAGTAAGCTATTCTACTCCTCAGCTATTAAATGCCTACCCTTAACAACTCACCTAAACTTTCATTTCTTAGCTTCAGGCTACTGCTTGACTCCAGAAAAAGCATAATTAACTTTTTAGATTTTTATGTGCTCAACTCTCTCCTGGACTATTTTAATTTAGCTACTTTGGTCCCACATGCATCTTTTTTGAAAAAACTTGTAAAAATTTTGTATTCTTCCTTGGTGTTTTCTTCAGTTTTACTTTATTCTTTCAAAATTGTGGATACCATGGAATCAATACAGTGCAATTAATATGCATGTTATCTGTTCTATGTCTTCATTGACTCATTGTGCTCGTTATTGTCTTTTATCCCCGGTTTTGTAATTATGGAATTTCTTCTGAGGTAAGAAGAAGCACTTCTGCACTTTTTTAATCAGAATGGAAACCCCTCAATTTATTTTGAAATGTAACATTTTTCTCTTTAAAGAATAAAGGCAGCTTTTAAGTAGCATAAAGGAACGGTACTGCGTAGCAGATCACGTCAAGTAGACATTACCCTATCCAACTTCTAGAAAGTCTGTTCAAATTACTTTGCATTGAGGAAGTCCATATGGCAAAAGCCGGGATGTTCTTAAGATGTCTGTCATAATGATGCAATGTATTTCTTTTAAGGGAGCTCACTGTTACTCAAACTGCTAAAATATTAAAAGGACATATTTTAAATACTGGCAACAACAAATGCTACTTCCATTTAAAAAGGTGCTACAAGATTTCTGAATATCAAAAATAGCAAGAAATGTGGCCTATTATATCAAATATTAGTTTTCTTCAATTCAGTTATTTTAAACCTTCTATAAGACAATCAATACAGGAAATGAAATTATTCTATTAATTTTTTCAAAGGTTAGTGACATCTTGTGCAAAATGTTCTCTTATGAGGAGACTGCAGGAGCTGGGTCTGCTTGGTCTACAAAATAGAAAACTGGGAGGGGATCTCATCAATACATACAAATATCTCAAATATGGATATCAAGAGAATGGTGCCAGACTATTTTCTCGTGGTGCTGAGCAACAGGACAAGGAGCAATGTCCATTCTGTTTACTGGGAAAATACTGTGTGAAGTATTTAAAGACCATGCTTACAAAATCAATTTTCAAAGCATTTGTTGGTCTTGCTGACAGTCTTTCCACTTTTAATTTCTATCTACACTTATTTGGTCCAAATCAAGATAAAAATAAAGTAATTTCCTTTGCTTTGGGTGCTTTAAAAAGAAATCTTTTCCGAAGAAGCTCCTAGGTTTGATCCTGAAAGCCTTTTATTTAAAAAACAAACAGGGACTGTAACAAAAATTGAAGGATTACTCCGAAACATACACTGAAATGGAAACACAGGCCACTGGAAGTGCTCTATGACATCTCAAAACGAAATAAAACGCTTATTAAGCTTCAAAAAGTACAATTTTTAAATGTAAAATCAAATCAGTCAATCAATGAAAATCCCTCAGTTTCAAGAACTGTAAGAAGAAATGATAAAGCAAGACTCCAAGATAAACACATTATCAACCAAGAATCAAGGAAATTAAATACAATAAAATACAACAAACAAATTACCAAAGGTGTTGCAAAGTGGGTGTAATAATGAAGAAATTATAATTTTAACACAACAGGACACCTAATTCCTTATTTCCACATCATCTACTACTGTGGGAAGAATATTTTTGGACAATTTCTCATTTCATGTACACTCTGCACTGAGTTTTCTTACATGAAGGAAGAGAAGTTTGGTACTTATATATGGTCTTAAAACGTAACTTTTCAGTGCTGGGAGAAGTTTCACTCACAAAATAAATCCATATATTCCCTAAAGCTTGTAAGAAAGCAGTTTTATATGAAAGAATTTCCTATTATGGGATGAAAGAGATTAGCACGTATTCATTAAGATGTAGTTACATGCTTCAAATGCTGCTCCTCAAAATGTGCAGTTTTTCCTGCCAAGGCTTATTTATATATCCAACAACTCAGATTACCTCTGTGTATGAAGCACATATTAAATAGGCATTTAAGTAGAGATTTTAAACACTTTTTGAATTCAAAAGTCGTCTGATGTTTAAAGACATACGTCACCTAGGTATATAATTGAAAAGGCCAGATTTTAAAAATATTGAATATATCTTCTGCAGACTTTCCAATACAGTTCTCTATTGAGATCACAAATTATGCCAAAGCATTTTGCACTCACTAATTAAATGTAGGTTTGCCCGTTTTACTGATGCAGAAGCACAGAGGAATTAGATAAACTACAAAACAGAAGTCAGCATCCCAGCCAAGAAAAGTATCCCAGCCAAAACACCTGACTTTCAACCATTAAGAAATGTTTGTCTCCACACCATGCCCAAACACAAAGGAGAACAGCCTGTTGTCCAATATTGCTGCAAATTTAAGCATCTAAAAATTACTTTGTCTACTTTATTTTTGCATTTCCTAAATTATATAAAAACCACCAGGTTTCATATAATGTAAACTTGGGTTTCTTTCCAGTAATAAAATGAAACACTTTTAACTTTTAAATATTTAAATGTAAACTGTGGTTTTAGCTTTCAGGCACTAGAACCTGTTGTAAGCAGAAATTAAACTTTAATTAAATTAATTTAATAGGAATTTTGAGTGTTCTGCATGCATAGTTTAGGATTGTATAATTTTATAACAAGGCTGATGTGATCAGATGGCTTGACTTTAATAGTTACCATCACATTAAGTAGATTACTAATTACAGTATGAGTTCCAGAGAGAAAACCACAATTAATGAACATATGACCCAAAGTCTTTCAAATTTAGTGAACTGTGCGGCGTCTGACACACAACATGCCAAATGCAAGCAGGACAGTGGATGAGGAGGGTGAAGTGGAGCATGTTGTGAATTTATGTAAAATTTTATTTAAGCTGTTATTTCAGCCCCAGTATGGGTTAATCATGAGGAAAACAGCTGCAGCTGAAGTCAAGAGAAGCTGTTCACTGAACAGCTGTGGCACTATATATGATGGGAGACCACTCCAGTGTCTCACCTCACCTAGGTCCAGAGAGGATGGTGAAGTACATAGAAAAACCAAGAAAATCCTGACAAAACTAAATGCCCACAGGGCAGAAGAACACAGTATAACAGAGGGTATTCTCTAACTGTTCTCTCCAAGTTTTACCTGGTGTGATTCATGGGGCTGGTTCATGGTGTGATTATTGGGGATGTCCTGCGCACGGCCAAGAGCTGGACTCGATCCTCAGGGGTCCCTTCCAACTCAGAATATTCCATGATTCTGTGATACTTTTGGAGGAGAATCCTGGCCCATGAGAATATGATGCACAGTGACTTCAAAGCTCAGGTTTCCCAGAAGCTCTGATAGAGACTGCAATTCTGTTTCTTAATTTACCTGTTTCTGAACACTCCACATCATAAAAACCTAACAATTATACAGTTGCCTCAAATTCAGTAACATGAGTTCAGATACTGAGAAAGCAGATGGGTTTCCAACATTCCTCAACTAATGAGAAATTTCACAGTGGCTGACACTTTTCCTTCTTGAAAAAATCCTAATCAGCTTTCTAATATTTTTTTTATGCTTGGATCTTAATCTTACAATTACAGAGCTGCTTGTCTTCATATGAATACTTTCAGCCAAGTGTGTGTCAGAAGACAAAGTTCTTAATTTTTTACAAAAATAATATTGTCTTTTCTGCTTGCTTTAATTCCATCTTTTCATCTAGGTCATTTCAGTTTTCAAATGTTCCTGTGCTGGCTTTCCTAAGTAACCATTGCAAGCACCTTTCACTTGTGTGCAGAGCAGTATAACACACTAGAAAAAAAAAAAATTACTAAGTTGGTTTTTGGGGTTTTTTTGGCTTGTTCTGGTTTTTGAAAGAACCAGGTATTATACTACAAATAAAACCAGGAAACTGAATATAAATTAATTATACAGTTTTCACCCTTAAAATTAAGAGAAAACAAATGAAAAAATAAAAGAAAAAGGTTTCTAAGATGCACATCACTAGACCCAACCCCAAAGTATCACATTTTGCAAAAGTGAAACTGACTCAGTATTTCCTTTACTAATCTGTAGCTATTTTTCCTTACATTTATATTTTCCACTTGAGAAGATCCAGGGGAATGATTTCTTTCCTCTTGGGGAGATCAGAACATTTTATCTTCAGTGTCATGAAATTACAAAACACATGCAACATCAAAAGTAAAATTTTGTGTCTTTGATCTCAGAATGAGAACAGACATACTGACTGTAATACTAATACCCACTGCCTTTTCACTTTCTTTTATGTTCAGAGTAGACTTGCATGGCCAGAGAAAGGCAGTTATTGTTTCATGAGCTCCCAATTTTAACCAAGAAATCCAATGCAGATATACGGTTTTAAAGGACCCCTGCAGTGTATAAGAAACAGGAATGCTATGGATTTCTCTCTTACTATATAGTCTATCCAGAAGAAGGTAGGAAGAGATAAGTATTGGGTGAAAGGAGGAAGCTCACAAAACTCCGTAAAATGATAGCTTAGTAACATCTTCTAGGGAAACAAATGGACTTCTCTCATTGCAAATAGCTATAGAGTTGAGCTCACCGAGATAAAGCAAGGCACTATGCTTCTGCAGACTCATCAATATTTCTGGTTTGTCATCAGTAATGACTTCATATTTTCAACATTTTCCAAAACATATAAAATAAACCATGGAAACACAAAACATGAAAACTAAATAAATTGTTAAAGTAATGATAACAAAGCTTTGAAAACTCCAATTTCTATTACAACAACCGATGTTATATCACACCTGTGTCATTAAATAGTCTTTGGCCACTATAGATAGGTTGGAAGACAGTCTTTCACAGTTCTTTCTGGATTTTAAGCAGTATGGCCTGTCTTTATGTGAGCGACAGAATTAACACATATTGTTATTTACAAGTATTTCTCAGAAGTTATTGCCACTAAGAAACCTTTAATGAGTTGTTCTCTGAATTTTTTTCTGTTCTGTTTCACCTCCACTCTTTCAAGGCCTCAGATACACAGTAAAATAAACCTGAATCACAGCTTACCTTCTGTGAAGAATTTGCAGAGAACTCACTAATCCTGAAACCATTAAGAGCCTGTGACCAAAACAGAGTAGTCTAAAAATGAATATGGCACTCCTTGGTACTACAGCAATTAGAATTAAAGGGGTGAATTTGAGGAAACAAGCTGTCTTCCTTTTTTTGCATTTCATGGAACTACAGAAATGAAGTAAATGAGGTTCACTCCTCAAGACCAACAAAAAGGGTCCACTGCCTAATTGAAAATACTCAGTAGCTGTTTTAGACTACATCTTGATAAATGAAGAAAGGCTTTGGCATTCAACCCATAATCAAAAGAGCTGGTGGAGGGATACATATCTGGCAATCCTGCTGATTGCTTCTTACTCTTGTTCTCCATTTTCCAGTTCAACTCCTGTTGAAACACTAACTGGCTGAGATAGTTACAGTGAGTAAACAGAAACTGTGTTCTATAGTTGCGGTAGATAAACCCTACAAGCATCTGAGCTTGAGTCAAAGTACAATTCTCATTGTTCAAGACTCTCTTGTAAGTCTTCAGACATCTAAGTCAGCTAGAATTCTGACCTCTAAATGAACCAGAAGGTGAATATGATCTTACTATTAGCAGAACAATAGCTATTAAAACTGATGGTGCCTTAGGCTTCCAGAGTGCTCCCAGCTCTCTTGCATGAGGTGCTCAACAAGTGAGTAACCCATGCGTGCAATTCTTGCCCCAAACATCTTATAACCAATGTAGATAAAACAATAAAATATTAATATAAAAACTCAGGCAGACCAGTTGGCAAACACAATACTAAAGCAAACAAATAAATGGACTAATTTAGTAAGTGCACAGACTGGTTGAAACCTATGCCAGAGAAAACTAAGAACACATTACACAATCTACCCAGTAGAATAGCCCCATGTGTGAGAGCACAAATACACTTGATCTTCTACTTTTGTGCAACAGAATGAAAACAGAAAACTCTATTGAAACATTTTATGAGAAATGTAGTTCTTTTTTTCTGTCCAAAACCAAAAACCTTCATCTCACACAAAGGAACTGAGTCATTACAGAGAAAGGATTTCAAAAAAAAAGCAAACTATTGGAGATGGCCAGCAGTCTCTGAAACTTACTGTTTCCTTAGAATATGCATTTTTTTTTTTGGATGAGTTTATAGCTGCCCCTCTCATCTATGCAAGGGAGCTGCCTGCCCCTGAACTGTGCTGTCAAGCCAATCCTACAAAAGCAGTTATGGAATCTATGGAAATGCTGAGATCCTGGACACCAGGTAATTGTTTCAAACCTGTTGAAAGACAACTCAGGTTAAGTTGTATGAGAGATATGTAAAATTACATCCATCATGGTTTTGCTATAATTTTTCATTCTGATACCAATATTTACAAGTATGAAAAAAAGCAGTGGTATTAAATTTTGTGCCAAGTATATTTTATTAGGTGTTTTGAGGAGCTGGAGGGAGGAGGATACTTCTCATTTTCATCTGGGTTTATCCTTATGGCCAAGTACCGCTGAGGTACTCCAGGTGCCTTGTTCAAACATGCATATTTTAATTTGCATATGAACTCTAACCTGTAGAAAGACAAATAATATCCTTGGTTAAAAAACTATATTTAAAAAAAAAAAAAAGAGTGAGACTATGGAAGAGAGAGAATATCTCCCTTCATTAAGACTTAAAGACAATATACTGGCATGAATATGGAATTGCCACCTAGAAATGGAGATGTTCCTTTCCCTGAGTCCGCATGCCTGTGGCAGGACATGCCTACCCCCTCTCTCTACCACAGATGGCTGGTGCATATGCAAGAGATAACTCAAGCGGGCCACAGGCCCAGCATGGGGTATCTCTGGTGCCAAAGGGACTCCTTAGTCTGGAGAGAAAATGTGGAAAGAGATGAAAGAGATATTCTTGACCAAAAGACACGGTTCTTACGTCTATAAAAGCCCACACAATTATCACAGAGGCAGAAGTCTTTTACACACTCCTTTGGGAACATATGAGAAGATTTCTCCCTGGACCAAAGCACAACTCCAGGTCACTTCCCTGGGATTGAGAGAGAGGATCTTCGATGTGTACTCCATCAAGAATTGGATGGTAAGAAACACTGGATCCTAAGTTATACTATTTCTTAGCTAGCTGTGATTTTAATGGTACCTTTAATTCCACGTGTATTTACTAGTATTCCCTTTTTTGTTTTATCCTTGTGTAGTGGTTTAGTTCGCATTTCTTACCTTCTGTGAGATAAGAGGTTTGAAGAAAGGCAAAGCAGGCTCAAACTTAAAGAATATGAAAGAAAGTTTATTACTAACAGAGTTAAGAGTAAAATAGAATAAGAGAGTAAGACAAAAAACCCTTTTTTCCTCCAAC